>BPVZ01000022.1:2498710-2513631 GCA_020521535.1 Rubroshorea leprosula | reverse complement strand
TGAACCTAGGCGCCTGGGTTCATTGCGAACCCAGGATGAACCCAGCTCACGCGATTGGGTTTGCGACTGGGTTGGCAATGAACCCAGCTCGTGCCTGGGTTCATGACATACCCAGGCGCAAGCTGGGTTCTCAATCCCTGCCAAGAAAAAGAAAGCATGTTGTTCTCAAACAAATAGCTCTAGAAACATCCAACAACAGAAGCGGAAATGAACCCAAGAGCAGCAAAAATTTCAAGAAATTGAAAATTAAGGATATGAAATTCCAGCACTCAATGTCAATGGCCTAAACTAGAAAATCAAACCGATCACATCCATCCTTCGATCACTTGGATGAGATGAAAAGAACATCATTAAATTCCAAACAATTAGCAATAACTGGAAAATTTCACTACAATTACAATGTCATTATCATTCCAAACCAAATCCATCCATATCGAAACCAATCAACTACTACGTCCTCCCCACTGATCTAGAACACGAGCTCACAAAAAAACGAAAGACATGAGAACGAATAGAGAAGAAGAAAGCGGGACACGAACCCAGGAGTTGGGTTCATCGCGACGAACCTAGGCTCCTTGGTTCACCTAAAGGTAAGAAAAAAAAGGAAAAAAAAAAGAAAAAAGAAAAGAAAAAAAAGGCTGAAGGAAGGAGAGGATGGGGGAAGAAAATGAGGGTAAATTGGTAATTAAAGATAAAAAATTTGGCCATGTCATCAAGTTTTGCTAGATGGATTTCACACGTAATTTAAGTAAAGAAAAAAAAAATTTTTCGTTAATTAACCTACCACATTAGCCAAAATTTAACGGAAGGACTAAAAAAGGGCTGGATTTGTGAACAGTAAGGACCAAAAAGGGAATTTTTTCGGTATAGGGACTAAAAAGGGGCTTTTTTCTATAGTAGAGGGACCAAAAAGGGTATTTAACCATTGGGAAATAACAACTTGTAATTCGTGTAGAATGGCTCTTCCTATTATGGCATCAAAAGCTTATTCCATCTTGACAACCAAGAAGCTCACTGAGGCCATCTTGAATCGTGGTTCAGTACCCATGTAAATGGGAAGAGTGATTACCCCTTCAATAGGGACAGGCTGATTATCAAATCCATATATTGGCCCTTCATATTTCTTCAAGGAAGTTGGGTTTAGCTGCTTCTTTTGGAAGCAACTCCAATATAAGATGTCTAGAGAGTTACCCGTATAAATGAAGACCTTATTGATGTTGTGATTGCCTATGTGAACTATTTCCATGAAGGGATCAGCATGAGACATCATAACATTATGTTCTCCCTTTAGTCATTTGTAATCAGTGGGATTGAATGTAATGGGCGTATTGTCCCATTCTGCTTCCTTAAATGGTCATTTTAGGGGCCTGTTCTTGTTTACAGTCATCACCTAGCAGGCATAAGCTTTACGCCCTCGGGCGCTTTAGCCTCCAGAGTGCATGCCACCAGAAATCATATTTATTGTGCTAGAGGGTGGAAGTATCTCGGTATAACCTATCCTTCTATTGTCTTTTTGGTTTTGTGACGAGGTCTTCTGTCCTTTTTTGTTGAATTGGCATCCCCTGTATGTTTTGCCAAGTTCAAAAGAGTATTGATTCCCTTGGTATGGGTTTTGATTATTATCGAGCTGGTACCCTTGCCCTTGAGGTTGGCTGTAATCTTGTACAAAGTGGGTTTGATTAGGCTGCTAGGTGTAGGGTTTTTGGATATATCCTTCCAACTTTCCGTTGCGAGCTAAAAATTTCAGCTCGTCCTTTAGACTCTGACAGTCATCTGTATTGTGGCCATACCCATAGTGATAGTCACAATATTTGCTTATGTTTGCTCGTGGGGAATCATGCAACGGAGGAAGTGGTTTCTTGACCTAGTGTTGGATCTGCGCCAAGATTTGGGACCTCTATGAGTTTAGAGGAATGTAGTTAGCATATTTTGGGAAAGAATGCAGCTTTCCTGTCTGCTCGACAACTTTTTGTTTTTTCTTTTCTTCTCTTCCTTTTGGTTGTTTATGCACTTTATTTTCCTTATTGTCAGCTCGTTGCTTGGACGACCGAAAGTCTTCTGACAAAATGAAACTCGTCGATCTGTCATTCACCTCATTCCATGACTTTGGTGGATTTTCCAACAGGTCGTCTAGGAATCGACCAAGCTTGAGGCCATGCAACAAGGCAGACAAGCAAATGGTGTTAGGGACATTGTCAATGTCTAGGGTGACCTTATTGAACCACTGTATGTAGTCCTTTAAGGACTCTCCTTCTTTTTGATGAACTTGCATCAGCTCAATAGTAGTGCATTTTATTTCCCACTAGCTTGTTTGAGAACAAGGTGGCAAGCTGGGAGCATCAAGTTATGGAATGTCTAGGAAGCTTGTGATACCACCTTTTAGCAGTCGACTTCAGAGTTGTAGGAAATACTTAGCACATCATAGCATCAGTAGTGTTTTGAATTTTCATGATGGCTTGATAGGTATGCAAATGTTTGTTTGGGTCACCAGAGCCATCATGTCTCTAAGAGAGGAGTTTTGAACCCTTCTTAATATGGTTATGTTGTAATGGATAGGTTGAGGGGGGTGCTATCTAAATCAAGGGCCTGTTGGCATGACCTCTGACCTCTCAGCTTGTCAATAGACTTCTGTACATTTTTAAGCCGTCTTTCAAGGTCAGCATTCTTCCTTAACAACTCCTCGTTGTGTTTTGACAAGATGGGCTCTAGGTTTGATTTCCCACTTCCTCTCGGCCTGGTTGGCACTATTATGTTGCTTAGAGTTGGAGAATTTCGAGTTGCAATTTCTACAGGCTATTCACCCCTCTTCAATAGGGGGGATCAGGGGGTCATTAGGGATTAGACGAGAAAGTATTTTTCCTATAGCCATTTCTAGGACCCTGGTTCGTTCTTCCAACTCGGACGTCCGCGTAGATTCCACTGGCCCTCTACGTCGTGAGGTATTATATACGAGATGTCTCCGCCTTGCTTTTGTTGGAATTTGGAACTGTTCTTCGGGTTGAGTCACATAACCGATTGGTGTTCTTTCATCATCCATACCACTCAACTGTTCTCCTTCTACTCCTCCTACGAAAAGGTTCCTTGGCATTGGTCTAAAATCACTCAGGTCGAGTTCAGAAAGCTGGGTGTCATCCTGTTCGTCCATCTCATTCCTCTGAGGGGGACGATTCCCAGTAAAAGTGCGCACCATGTTTAGCTCCAACACTAGCAACATTGCTTCTTTGTTCAAGTTCCCACATATGATGCCAAATCTTTGGGCAGCTTCATGAACCTACACTGTAGAAATCTTCAACTGCTTCAACACCTGAAAATCCCAAGAATGTTTCTTCCAGAAAAACACTCCGACACTCAAGTCAGCAATACTCGATATTCTAGAGAGAGAAGCCCTCAAGAGTAATTATAAAGAGAAAAGTATAGTGGAGTTATTACCTTAAGTGGAGGTAGGTGGGGGGTATTTATAACCCCCATATGATGACATGAGTTCATACATGTAAGCATCTCATTGGTCCACGAGTTACCACCCATGTGGGTATGTTTGGGCTAGTGCATAAAGGCATTTTCATTTTGGGAATGACTAGGCCCGTTGCACATGGCTCAGGTTGGATGTTGGGCCCATTCCCAACAACAATCAAGTTGATTGAATCCTTAGTCATTTCCAAGCGAACCTAACAAGCCTTGTGTCATGGCATAATCAATTTGATCTTCAGCCACAGTCGAGCTGAGCTACCCAACACATAGTCAAGTGTGGCCGACCCTAGGTCATTGCCAAGCCAAGTGTGCCTTGGATCATGACCGAGTTAACCTAGTCCGAGTCATATGGCTAAGTTGAATGAACCAACTTACGTCACCCCCAAGTTAATGTAGTAATTTCTCTAACTTTGACTTTTTATCACAATATAACATCCCCGTCAGGTGTTTTGATGATAGGAAGCCAAAACTGCCTTCAATACATAAGTGGCACAATCGCAAGGCCGGTCCACCCTCATAGAGGACAAATTAGGGGTGGCAAATGCAGAATATATATGATCTTCACCCTTTTGTTTGGGGCCAATATTGCTGGGTCCTAAATCCTAGTAGGCATTTTAATTGGATTTACAAAATGCGTCGATACACTAATATCCAACACCCCATTTTGTTGCTTCCTAAAGTACAATATTTGATTTTGTGCATCTGCTACAATGCTCCCCAATAAAGGCCATAACCCCACTTTTGGACCCCAAATTAATTATTTTGATGCAAACCCTTTTATGTCTTATCTATTTTGCAAACCCTGTTAATGGAAATTAACCTGAAATCTTAGTTAACAAAATTGGTTTTTGCACCGTTAATAATATTTTCTTCGTTGCGGGCCCGGTAATACGACATTTGCATACATGAAATAGTATGGGAAAAATCAAGGGCGTCTCCCCTATAAATACAACCATATATCTGCCTGCTACTCCTCCCACCCATCCACTCTTCGTCCTTCCTCTCTCGTTAAGTACTACTTTCCCATTATATACATAAAAAGAATGTGTCAACTCCCTTCCTCTCCTTATTCTTGCAAAGGCACTCCAAATCATCCCAATCTTCTTCCAATCAAAGACGACACCGAAAAACCCAACACAGGCACGCCATTGCTATGGTCGACAACCAAAGAACTTGAGCCCCAGGAGAGTGATGTCCCAACTGTGGCCAAGGAAGCAATATCCATTGCCAAGATTGCTTTTCCCATGATACTAACAGGCCTCATGCTCTATCTCCGCCCATTAATCTCCATGATCTTCCTCGGCCACCTTGGCGAGCTCGCCTTAGCCGGTGGTTCGCTAGCCATTGGATTTGCTAACATCACTGGCTACTCCATTCTTTCCGGTCTGGCCATGGGAATGGAATCCATTTGTGGTCAAGCTTTTGGCGCCAAACGGTACAAGCTTCTTGGTCTCACCTTGCAAAGAACAATTCTTCTTCTCATTCTTACCTCAATTCCCATTTCTATTCTGTGGCTGAATATGAAGAGAATCCTACTTCTCTGTGGGCAGGACGAAAGTATAGCCACCGAAGCACAATCATACCTACTTTTCTCCCTCCCTGACCTCTTAGCCCAATCCCTTTTGCACCCACTAAGAATCTATCTCCGAACTCAATCCATAACCCTCCCTCTAACATTCTGTGCCATTTTCTCCATTCTTCTCCACCTACCCATTAATTACCTCCTCGTTTCATACCTTCAATTCGGCATCAGAGGCGTTGCCTTTGGTGGGGTGTTGACTAACTTCATTTTTGTAACCTTACTAGTTCTTCACATCCTTATCTCCGGTGTCCATCAGAAGACATGGGGAGGTTGTTCGACGGAATGTTTCAAAGAATGGAAGCCTCTACTCAGCCTGGCCATTCCCAGTTGCATTTCTGTCTGCCTTGAATGGTGGTGGTACGAAATCATGATCTTGCTCTGCGGATTGTTGAGTAATCCAAAAGCCACCGTTGCATCAATGGGGATTCTGATTCAAACCACATCTCTAATTTACATTTTCCCTTCGTCTCTGAGCTTCAGTGTATCAACCAGAGTCGGAAACGAACTAGGAGCAGAGCAACCGAAGAGGGCCAAGCATGCCGCCATGATCGGCCTCTCCGGCGGCTTCCTTCTAGGACTCTCGGCCCTGGTTTTCTCAATTACAGTTAAGAGTAGATGGGCAACCATGTTTACACAAGATCAAGAGATCAAAGATTTGACATCCCTTGTTCTGCCCATAATTGGGTTTTGTGAACTCGGGAACTGCCCGCAAACAACAGGGTGCGGCGTGCTAAGAGGCACGGCGAGGCCGAAAGTCGGCGCAAACATAAACCTGGGGTGTTTTTACCTGGTGGGTACGCCGGTGGCAGTGGGATTGGCCTTTTTTTCAGGGTATGATTTCAGGGGACTCTGGTTGGGTCTGCTGGCGGCACAGGCGTCATGCGCCATGACCATGATGGTGGTTTTGGCTAGAACAGATTGGGATTTCGAGGCGGAAAGAGCCAAGAAGCTGACCGGGGCAGCCTCTGTGGTTGTTGCCGTGGATGACCGTAACGATGTCGAGGCATCGAAGCAACAGAAAGCTGAAATCAAGGAAGATTCTCTTTGTTTTTTAGGTGATTTAGATTTAGAGAAAACCAATTCTTGTTTCCTTGTCTAATCAATTAACTATTTTGAAAATTTTGGCTAAATATGAGGAAGGGATTGAGGAAAATTAAGATGATTTTTAATAAAAAATTAAAATACTTTTAATGAATTAATATAAAAAAATTCATTGAAGATCTTTTAATAATTTTATAAAAAAGTTCTAGAGTGATAGAACATTTTTATTTTTATTTTTCTTTAGAAAAAAAATTAAAAATTAAAAAAGAAAAAGAAAAAGAAAAAGGAGGGAGTTATCTTTAATTTCATTTTTCCCATATGGGGTAGGGGTTATCCCCTCTCTGCTACTTCCACTACCCTCTGTGTATTGTGTAGTTTGCATTGTACTTGTACCATGTTTTAGATTTCTAAGCCGTCAAATTCAAAAGCAAGTCATTCTTGTGCTTCCAAGTGTTAAATGTTTTCATTTTCAAATACAATTCTCAAGTTTCAGCAAAAATTATTCTAATCTAGTAGGAAACCGGTTTTCCCAGTGATTCTATTGATCTTACAGGCGAGGAAATGTATTGACTATGAAATCACATACCTGTAGTGTTTAGAAAAAGCGTGCGCACTTATGTATTATGGATCTGTCCACTTATTGTCAATTCAAGTACATTTCTTTGGAACACCAGCGACAAGAAAAAGCGTGAAAAAGGTTTGCATAAAACAAGGGATGAAAATTTGAACACCGACTTAAAACCAGATTTAGAAATCCAGCTGCTATACTGCTCGAGAACCCTTTTATTTTGTTTTGTTCAATTTATAATATGAGTCTGGAATCTGAATATTAAGAGTAAATATAAACTATCAGGGAAGATTAATGGAGCAGTTGTACAGAAATAGGTGTAAAATAATAGAGTTCTATTTAAGAGTATGTTGTTTTATAGTCAGCTTGTGTTAAACTATAAAAGTAAAACCCTTAGATAAGAAGAAGGACCCTAATATTAGAGACTTATTTAAGAATAGAGCCAAAAAATAATTCTAGGGGGCAAAGTGTTATTTGAAATGTAGATGATAAAAATAAATTTTTTGACTTGTAAATAAAATTAAGATTTACATGTACAAAAACTAAAATTTTTAGGGTCTTAAATATTGAAAAAATTATTAAAATTAACGAGCATTTAAATTTCAATTCAAAACATAACTTATATTACAAAATAATACTCAATATTATATAGTAAGTAAAATTAAATATTCTAAAATATTGATAATATCAATTTCAAATCAATTTTATTTATTACTTAATATAAATGATCATTAACTAAGTATATATTATAATTGTACAAAAAAAGATATCTATTATAATGACAAACATTTCAAATAAATAAAAATATTTTCATAAATCTGTTTTATTAGTCTAGTAATTAGTAATTAGTAATTTGTTATAAGATTTATAAAAAAATAAAAATTAGGACACACTATTTTATTTCTTTTAAGAAGGGTTTATTTGATTTTTTTTTTTTTTAAATATGAGACCTATTTAATTATTTTAAGAAGCTCTAAGGGGGTGAGCACCCCCTTCATCCCCGATTTCAGCTTTGAACTCGCCTTGGTCTATATTTTTCGTCTATTTAATTACTAAAAATTTTAAATCAAGTGAAATCTTGGACAACCGATCCCTATAGCTAGCCTCAAAACATACACCGCTGACAAGTATACTCATCACCAGTGTTGTCAAAATCGCATTTTTAAATCGTAAAACCTTACGATTTTATGATTTTAGGTATGTAATTCCAGTAAAATCGATGTTAAAATCGAATTCCCATAAAATCAGGCTATAAAATCGTAAAATTGCAAATTTATGGTAAACTTGTTTGAAATCTCGACTTTACTTTTATAAAGATTGAAGAAGAGGCTTCCAAAAATTTAAATTCAAACATAAATTTGATCTCTGATCTTCTTTGCTTTAGGTTTGCCGCAGGGGAGGGAGAGATTGGACTGTTGTGGTGCACTGTTGCTGCTCACTGCCACTGCTAATTGCTCAGGCACTTGCTGGCGGGATATTGGTTGCTGTTGCTCACTGTTCAAGCAAAGAAGTAAAAAATCTGGTGCAAAAAGAGTAGATGAGGAGAAAGGGAGCTCGAATGGAACAAAAATGGTAGAAAAAAGGGAAAGTGACACCGGAGAAACCAAGGAAGGTGAAAGGATGGAGGGGTATTCTCTTAATGGTGGATATGTTGACACGTCAATGGATTCGGTGTTTATTTTTTATATATATAAATTTTGGGGTAAAAAAATAATGTATTTTAATTTAATTTTATATTTAACTTTTTATTATTTATTTATTAAATTTAATAAACTTCCAATTTTACAAATTCAATTTTATGATTTTAATTTTATCTATTTAAAACCATTTTAAATAAAATTTCGATTTTAAAAAATCTTGCTTGCAAGGTTTTTAAAACCGGATCGGTCATTGAATCATTTTTAGGTCGGATATTTGGTTTAATCAGTTCAATTGGTTTAATCGATTGAATTGGTGAACCGACCGATCCAAACAGCAAGAAAGATTTAATGAGAGAAACAAGCTGCAGGCATGGATTTTCTAATTTGGTGTTGATAATTTTGTAATTTTGTTAAAATTAAAGGTTAAAATGGGTATAAGAAAAGAATGAAAAGGGTGAAATTGGAAAAAATTGAAAGAAGATTGCATGAGAAATCAAACCGGTGGTTTTTTTGGTTCCACCGGTTTCATCGGTTTTCACTGGTTTTCATTGGTTTTTATCGGTTTTTATCGATTTTGACCGATTTTGATCAATTTTGACCAATTTTGACATCAAATGATTTTTTTATATAGACCGAACTATTTTCATCACCGGGTACCGGTCCAACTGGTTCAACCAGCCGATCCGGTCCGATTTTAAAAACCTTGCTTGCTTGTTACAAATAAATCTATATATCCTTCGGCATTATGTGGTGACTGTGGTAATACCAACCTATGACAAGCTGCAGAAGATTAGGAGAATAACATAATTATTTTATAGCCAAAGCAAGCTTACGTGGCCCAATAAAAAAGCATGTTTGCCTGTTGGCTGGAGAGTGCAGGAGGCGAGCACTCCTAGCACTGCTCTAATCGCATTAGATTAGATTTGTTGTATTGTTTTCCAAGACTAATTTAATGTTTAAAACCTTAAATTTAAGGTTGTTTGTACGTTGCGCAGTCTCTCACATGGAGCGGGTCACCTAATAACCCGTTCCCCTCCTTCCTTCCACCTTCCTATGTTGAATTATATTAATGAATTTTTCTAAACACACATATTAAAAATGTATTAAATATATTTTTTATTATAAATATATAAAAAAATATAAAAATTTAATTTAATTTTAATATCAAATGAATTTAATTAAATAATTAATAAATTAAAAATTAATTTTTATTTTTTTAATATAAATTTATAACAAAAAATGTATTTAATATATTCTTAAGACAAACCCTACATTAATTTGAGAATAAGAGTTCACCGTTTTTGTAGTTTGTACTATAAAATCACAACTATTGAATATGGGATAACTCATGTATAGGAGTTCATCTCATTCAATAGTTTAAATTGTATAGGTCAATACAATGTTGCTCTCCTTCTTCCACCACCTTCTTATAAGATTTGAGTTTTATAAGAGTAAATGAGTAATATAATCATGAATTTATCTAATATATATTTTAAGAATGTATTTATTATATTTTTATAATTAATTACTATAAAAAAATTACAAAAGTTAATATTATTTTTATCATTAATGTCACATGTAAGTTTTTAATTGGACATTTACTGAAATTAAAGTTAATTTTAAATTTTTCTATACAAATTAACTATAAAAATAATATAATTAATGTACGGTTAACCTATACCCTAAAGGTATATATTAGAAAATCTATACATTTATTTGGGAATTGAATTGTTTGGTTAAGGTAAAATCCTTTTGTACCAAACATTAGCTAGACTTACTTTCAACATTTTGAAAGTTATAACAAACATTAACTTGATCACTTCTTTTTGTTATGGGTACTATTTCTTCTACTATTAATGATCAAGATTCAATTTCAAAAGTCCCTTGAAGACAAATCTATATAACTCTCTTAATTTCAACATAGATGCATACACATTGATTTAGAATTTCACATGAAAACAAAAGAAAAATGAAGCATCTTTTTCCCCTCTCATGTTTTTGAATCGTGGTGGTTGATTAAAATAAGGCCACAGGAATGAGAATCTTGGCGTTGAGAAATGAAAAGAACATATGCAGATGCAACTGGCCACCGCAATGCAAGTTGCAAATCAAGTTGTAAAATCCTTTTAATTTAAGTCAAAGAATGAGCATCGCGGAGTACGTAGTAGTAATGCTCAAGACTCACAAAAAGATGCAAAGTCTTAATGGGAATATGAGAATTTGATTCCAAATCCCAGAAAGTTTGTGTCTTTATACCTTAATTTCTTTGTTTCTTTCCCAGCATTTGATATCTAGCTAGGAGGGTTTGACTTGGCTTTGATTTGGTTCTAATATGTTATTTACCTTACCAAGACTCAAAGTCAACCCATTAAGGACAAAAAATTTTGAAGCTTCGGATTCGCTCGTTTCAGAACTGTTTAAGACTTTAAGAACCTTCCTAAAAGCTCAGGCTACAAATGTTGTGGGTAAACTCATGTCCCTCTAAAATGTGAAGACTTTAATTATGAGATTAACGTTAGTTAAGGCAGATTCTAAGAAAGAAATATCCTAGATTTACAAAGTCAACCAATCAAGTGAGCTTTTATATTACGATCAATTGACTGATCGAATTCAGTGTATGTAACCTTCAATGTCTTTGGTGCATCAAGTGGGTATATAAACTACTACTATAGTATTTGATTCATTGTTAATGAAGATAAAAAAATCTTGAGTATCAAAGAGCAGGGCAGTAACAGCTGTATGAGATAAATTTGGTAGAAGTAATGATATATGAATAATTTATTTTATAATTTTTTTATAATTTTTATATATCATTAAATTAATAAATATACATAATATATGTAAATAAAATAAAAAGAATTGCTCATTCAAAGATCTATAACAAAAGTCGTCTCCTAATAAATAGTGTTCAAAAAGAAATACAACTAAACTCATCTCCTAATAGTGTTCAAAGCCTATTCTTGTTAAGCTAATAATGACAAACACTTGCATAAAATGCTGGGCACTTGGTTGAAGGACAGGGACGAGTAGATATTTTAAACTAAATTCAAGCTCGAATGATTTACGGACCCACTTGCTGAAAGAGAGATTCTAACAGTTGATTATTGTTTGCTCAATTTAAAGCAAAATTTTCATGGTTGACCTTGTTTTATTAGAATACAACGTACAAAGTATTGCCCACGAAAAAAAAAAAAAGCCAATTTAATTACAAGTATGACATAAGTGCTGTGAATCTTGTGGTCGGTTCCTCAGCCGCAAGATATCATAGCTTGTCCTGCGTTATTCGGGAGAAAATTAAACAAAGAATAGATGTGCTGCATTATCTGGGCGACAATATATGCAGCTTTTCTTAATTTTTGTTAAATAAAAAATTAGTAATGTTTAACGTAATAGTATTTTGGATTTTGGAGAGGTTTGAATATTTGAAAAACTCTGCATGACTGAATTAATTACCTGGAGTGTTTTTCTTTGACAATTATTTTATTCAAAGTTTCAAACAATGAAGATTCAGTTTGCATTCAATATTCAACCACGCTTGGTTTCTCACCAGGCCTCCAAGGCAAGTTTCGTTGGTGCGTTCGATGCCTTCGCACTCGCTAAAGTTTGAGCCACAGCACTGCCATCTTAAAATTTCCTTTATCCCCTTACCTACCCTAAATTATAATTGTTTTTATTTTTATTTTTTTTTAAAAAAATAAAAGCATTCTTAGTTTTTTTTTTTTTTTTCTGCCAACCAATTTAAATAATTTAATCAAATTATATTTTTATGAAATTAAAAAAATTCTGAATTTAAAATATATGACATGCAAATAAGTTAAGAAATAAAAAATGATTACTTTTATTTAACAACACAAAATTAAAAAAAAAAATTTTTTTCCTTCTTCCATTCATCTAAGAACTTATTCATTATATCTCGAACAATAATTATGGTTTATTGATTTTATTTGACCAATCAAAGTGAATATAATTATTATTTGAGGTGTCTCAGTGCCACTATACATTTAAGTTCTCATTACAACATTCTTTGTTATGCTCTCATTGTTTGAGTTGCACACAAAATGGAAATTAGCATCAATTTGTATGGTCGAAATCAAGTCCATGTTTCCTCCCTCTGAGCCATTCGAATACATTCCAAGATTCTAGATAAGCCTCTGGTCCCCTCTTTGAAAAGAATGGCATTCCTTACCATCCAAATGCTCCACGTCCTTGCAAGAAAGAAATTTTGGTTTATTGATAATGACTGATGATTAAGAATTGAAACTATATATTAATATGATAAAACTACTCTATATTTTTTAAAATAATTATTTTTTTATTTAGAATTTATTTCAAATTAATTATCTATTTTTTATTTTCTAAAATAAATAAATATTTTTTTCTTTTTTTTTTTAACCCTATCATTATCTATTTACTTTAATTGATTATCCTATCACCAAAATTCTCTCTTTATCTTTTTTTCTCTTTTTTAAGAGTAATATAGTTAAGAAATAAATTTTTTCAAATTTTTATTTTGAAGAAAAAATTTAAAAAATTATAGTTATTTTGAAATAGAGAAAATAATATTTTAATTGTTAATTTTATCATTTTGGGATTTATTGTTGTAACTAAGATCACTAATTAGCAAATTTTCTTTACTCTATAATTCCAAAGTTAAAAGAAAAATATACTTAATATAGTAATATATAAACTTAGGAGTTTAAACAAAACACAGTTTATTTATCAAGTGTCCTAAAAACATAGGATAAAAAGATATATATAGTTGATAATTGTGTTCCCTCGTTTAATAAGTATAATAAAAATTATAAAAAATATTGTTTCAATACCAAGAACTTTAAAAATATTATAACATCTAATTTCAATGATGGTTATCGTCATACCTAAATATGTTAAGCTTATACAAATTTTTATATATTATTTTTTAAAATACTAACTCAATTATAATTATTAATTGACAAATAATAAAATTATTAATATTTATTATTTAATAAATCAAAATTAATTTATAAATTAATATTTTTAAATATCATAAATAACTATTTACAAAATAAATGACAACATTCATGTGAACTTCAACAAAACCATAACCACTCCCTTTATAATTTCAGTCACAAAATAAATAAAATATAGTATACATTCCATTTGACTTTTATCTATAATTTAACCAAAGTTAAAGAAATTGACCTTCAGGACTAATAATTCATCCTTAGTTCTTAATACTTAAGTGTAGTTGGTTATGAATTCAATTCCTAAGAATTATTTGAAAAGAATACCCATTCTCCATTATTCTCCAATGTTCCAAAAAAAATAAAAAACTAGAGTTCAAAATCCTGACATTTTGAACTTGGGAGCGTTCCTATTAAAAAGATTCAAGTGCAAGATTTGATGACAGGTTATTCGATAAATGCGGGTGTGATTATCTCTTGTTGATCGAGCAAATCTAGACGCAGATTGCGCCAACAAAGTGAACTAGTACAATGTCAAATGATCCTTCCCTCTAGAGACTAATCATTAGTCATACCTTTCAATTTCAGTCTAAGAATCATTAAATTGTTTGATTATTTGGATGTGAATCCCTTGACAGAGGACAAATGTAAATTTATTACTTTCGATGGTATTTAAAAAGAAAATAGTAGGTATATATTTGGTTTAATTTATTTCTTAATAATTATTTTAATTTAATTATTAAAATATAATATAAATAGAATTAAATTAATTAATTTTTATATTTTATATATGCAGTTATATTTTCAAATTTATTTCTTTTTAATTTTAAATTTAAAATAATAATTTTTAATACATATTATATAATGTATTAAATTAAAATATGTATTAATTAATATCTAATTTAAAAACAAGAAATTAATGCAAACATACAAGAGGATGTGTGGTATGGCACTGGGGTAGGTAATGCCAAGCAATCTAAAGCTGTATTCACATGCAAAAATTCCAACGTGCAGAACTTTTTAGAGACCTAACTAACAAATATATATATTTTTTTTTAAATAAAATAGGGATAAATGCATTGAATCACATTTTAAAATAAAGAAGTGAAAAGTAAATTAATTTGATATTATTATATGACAAATGAATTACAAGTGAATATTTTTTTATGTAAGTGATACTTCTCAATTAAAAAAATATATATAGAACGAAAAATCTTAATTATTTAAATAGAAACTTAATTTCATTAGCGGATGGCATAGCCATTTTCAATTCCTAAAAAAATATTTAGAGTACTAACTTCAAAAACACTACTTTTGGTCAATATATAGAATGCTAATAGTTAGATCAAATATTTTATCTATATAGATCATACATCTCAATTTTTAAGTCAATCTAACCTCTATAACTACCTAATCAAAAAATTTTGTATTTTTGAAATATATTTAATAGTGTTAAATTTTGTACAATTAATAAATTACTTCTCAATTTGATTTAGCTATCTCAATTTTTATTTTAATAAGATATTAACCCTATGTTTGGGTTGAGGGGAAGGGAGGGAGGAAAGGGAACTATATCCTTATATTTCCCTTCATTCCCCTCCCTTCCCCTATCTCCCCTTTCCTTCATTTGGATAAATAAGTAAATTTAAAAAAATAAAGTAAAGGAAAATTTTCTCTTC
>BPVZ01000022.1:2460332-2477805 GCA_020521535.1 Rubroshorea leprosula | reverse complement strand
TATATTTATTATACTTTTTACTTATATTTTTAGGAGACATGCTAAATAATCCTCTAGTCGAAAGATCAATCAAAAGAATATTTATTTTCCTTCCTTTTTCAGTTCTAGCATGTCTAAAAGTTTCAAACACTCACATTTTTTTTTAACTTTGTAGCTTAATGCATCTCACTATAATAATTATTATGCAATCCCTAGATATAATTAATTTTTTTATATTTAATTATCTTTACCTATCATGCATATATTAATTTTAATATTTAAATTATAAATTTAATATATAATTTGACTTAAAAAACACTTTTTTTTATATTGAACTAAGAGTTGGGACAGTAACATCACCACCTGTTTGATTTCTTTATGTGTGAGAGGGGGCAAGTAGGTATGATGAGGACTTAAAAGCCTAAAATCCTTGAAACCTGATGGAGGAAGTTTTGCTGAATCTGGAATCAGAACAAACACTAATCATATCCCTAACATAGACCAGCCTTTTTTATGAGGTTAATCTAAACCCACCGGCCATCATTTCCTTTCTGTACTTCTTATTTCTCTAGACTTGCCCCTTATTGGATGGGTTTCTCCCCAAAAAAAAAAAATCATTGATCATTGGGTAGAATAGTTAACTTTGATTACCAAAAATCCCATCTACAGTATTTTACTAACAACCTTCCTTTTGTTATGTAGCCCCCACAGTTGGCAAGATATGAAATCCTGAAGAGAGCTTCAATCACTTTTTGGAGTCTTCTTAGTTTCCTTAAGTTTTTGTAAAAGTACGCGCATTAAAATAGAAATTTCCTAAGCAATATATTGCCACAAAATAATAATTTATTTTTCACGATTTTGTTAAAAAAATTAAAGGTACATTAAGTAAAATTCATATCAACTTCCACATAAATTACAAAAAAAAAAAACACTGTTCTATTAAAGGTTTTAGCAGTTAAGAGCCTATTGAAGGTTTAAGTTCAACAATGGATGTAAGCTACAAAAAGAGTTGGGAAGGAAGAATTATCATCTATTATATAATTTATCATCAAACCTACCAAAAACACAAAAAAGTCACAAGAAAAAATGGTTGATTTAGAAATTTGGTAAAATCAAACTTAATCTTTTAAATTCATAAGACCACTAGAAGCTATAATTGACCCATTTTCATTTTGCCAGAAGGGTGAAAAAGAGACAGGAAGCAATGCTCAACAATGTTGAGAAAAGTTTAGAACTTTGTATTTCAATTTAATAAATCTGCAGACACAAGTCTTTATATCACCATTAAGACAAGGAAAATTACATATGGAGAATGAATTCCGAGACAGTGGAATAAAATGGAGAGAAACATCTTGTTTCTGATGATAATAACAGTAATAATCACAGTTGTGGAAACCCCATTTATTTTTCAGGTATGCAGAATGACATACTAATAGGGGTGCCAACAAAATCTAAGTACAGAAAGAATGGAAGTAGGGATAACAAACCGACTGAAGACAAACCCCAAAGCACATCCATACACACATAAAAAAACCCTGGTTCATTGCATTCTGCATGCTTAGTCGAAGAGTTCCCAGTTAAACTTTGGCTGGACTGAACTATTGGTGGTTGATGCGGATGTGGAGGGGACAGGGACCAATGGGAGCAAATTATCAAATGTCTCCCAATTCGTGGTCACAACCACAGGACTAGAGGTTGAATGCCTTGATTGCTGCTGCTGATGCTTCTGCTGGTATTGTTGATGTATAGGCAGATGGGCAAACGAGTTGCTTGCTTGCTGCTCCTCAATTGGAGATATTCTGTGTCCATTGAAATGCCGGGACTGCTGCTCTTGGATTGTTGACAGTTTCTGTACATTTGAGTGCCTCTCCTGAACCTGCATTGGCTTTTCCCCTCCATTGTTGCCAGGCATGGAGTTTTTAATCTTCAACATATCGAGAGTTTCAACATACTTTTGAACCCTTCTCACCTTTATAACAATTGGGGAAATCATCAATAAGCCTCAAAGTCAATCAAATCCACAAACCATAATAATATGCACTCTGCTATGTCATTTTACCTGCATTTTCCTTTGCAATTTGGCATCTCCATCTGCCGTAATCCCATCTAGTTTAAGCAACTGATTCATCAACATCTCAATCACATTCAACACATCTTTCTCTGCTACTTTCCCACCTTTATTAATTATCAATTCAAGAGCCGATACCTACTCAATTCCAACCAAAATTCAATCTCAAAAGACTAACAAAAGCACATGAATCCATAAATTACAAAGGTGAAAAGTCTAATTCTTTATATCTACCTGACCGCCGAGCCTATCAACTTCCAAGCTGATTTCCGAGATAGATTTTGATGCCTTTTCCATCTTGGCATTCTTTCGCATCTCCAATAACCTCTTCTCCTGACTAATTGGATCTTCAACGAGAACAATTTTGGATTTGTCCTTGACTCCTGCCATGTCAAGAAAAGCTTTTGAATCCCTCTCTTTATCTTTGTATATCAGCTTCTGATCTTGATGATGCAATCCTGTTGGTCCTGTCAACATCTTCTTCAATTCTCCTGCATCCAAACAACCCAAATAAAAAACTAACTCCATGAATCCATGGAAATATGAACAGGTGTGAGATGTGAGGAAAAATACCAAATGTAGCTTGAGAACTGATACTGATTTCATGGTAAATCGACCCATATTTGACCCTAACTCTAATTGTCGGTGGTGGGGCGGCGGTCCACTCGGAATCAGGGTTTCTTTTCTGAACCAACATTCCTCCAGGTCTCAACTCCCACTCGTGGGCTCCTCCCTCGGCTGACCCGCCACCGCCACCACCGCCGCCGCTGCCGCCGCCGCCGCCAAAAGTTGCGCTGCTATGAGTCATGGGTGACAGCCCAGTCTTCATCCTCATCATTTTTTCTCTTTAAGAAAACGAAGAAAACAGAGGATATTTATGGCGCTTGAAACAGAGAGACTTCAGATCAGCTGAAAGATTGAGTCTTTGCGATCTGTATCAGAAATCACGGAGACCCATTTCAGACAAAGGCTGTTATTTGACTCCAGCATTACACGAGTCTAATCCCTACATCCACGCATATGAGATAGAAGAAAGAATAAAAAGGAAACAAAGACACAACTGAAACTCTTCAAACCTTCTGCTTTCCTTTCTCTTTCTTACAATCACAATGGCGGGAAAAAAAAAATCTTCGACTCTTTATTTGCAAGAAACCAAACCCAGATCGCCCTGAAAAATCCGGCACTTGTCAAAGCTCACCGCCGAGCTCAGATCTCCTGTACAGAATGATACCAATTGGCGAATTGACTGGAAAATTGACTCAAGAATCTCCAATTTTCATTATAAAGAGAGGGAAAACTCAATGCGGAATGGGAAAGAAAAAAATAAAATGAAATTCCGAGATATGATTCTTCCCCCTCTCCCTTATGGAGAAGTCGTGGAAGAAGAGAAAAGAAGAAGATGAAAAAAAAAAAAAGGAAATTAATAAAAAACGAGTGGACAGCTAAGTAATCAGCTGTTATTTCTTAAGAGCAATATATATACACAACAACAAATTAACAAATTATTAATTTATATAACACCCATTACATGAAAATAACGTATAAAAATGAAAATTAAATTATGTCGTTAATAAAAACGAAAAATGAGAACGTCTGCCTCCGATCACAATTATAAAATAGCTTAGATATAATGCAGTGTTAACGATGGTGGTATAATAGTAATATTTAAGTAGTACAATAAATTTATATATGTTGTATTATTATATAATTTAAAATTTTATTCATAATATTATATTTATTTATTTATTTGAAAAATAAGTGTGTATTAAACTTTTAAAAATAATTGAAATTTTAATTTACATTTAGAAATTGAAACTTATCTTATGAAATATTGATATTTAAATTTAAAAATCTATTATATTTTTTAATATAATCATTTTAAAAATATAAATATAAATATTTAATAAGATATTTTTTAAATTTTAAATTAAATAAAATGATATAAGTTAAAATTAGATCTCCAATTATTTTTTTGAAGTTGGAATTGATATGTATTTTTTTTAATTTAATGACATATTATATTTATTTAATAATAAATTATAATTATAATTTTACAATTTTATAGAATATATAATATTATAATTATAGTATTACTACTTAATTACATAAAATTTTCATTTTCATTTTCTTTATGTTGTAGTATTATTTACTACTTATTTTTGTTAAAATTGAAAAAATTTTTAACTTATATTTTAAGAATATATTTATTTTATCTTTTTATTACTAATTTATATAAAAATAAAATTTTATTTTATTTTATTGACTTCCTAATTAAATTATTTTAGGTAATATTATTGATAAAGATAACAGTGAAAAGGTACCATAATTGTGTTTAAAAAACCCTAAAATTAAAATAATAATATTACTGAAAAGGAAAGCGGAGCTAACAACGGAAGCCGCCAAAAGCTTCCGTTTTCAAGGTGAAAGAGTAAACGCTAGGTCTTTCACCGAACCTAGGAGGGGATGTTAAGGTGCATCATGGCTTTGGAGTAATGGACTACTCATAGTCGGACACGTGTACCGTGGAGGGTAGTTAGGGGATTTAGGAATTATCCAATCATTAATTCTTTTTAATCATGATTTTTTTATTGTACCAATGACTAATTAATGTGAGTGAAAGGAATTCGTTTATCTTTTAAACAAGATATCGAGTTTGAGTTTTGTAAATGGAGAAATAAGCGTTCGAAGAACTTTCTCTAAATAGGATCCAACGTAACTTGATTACAGATTTATCAAAACCAATGTAATTATCAAATACTGAGAGATTAATAAAAAAAATGATTCTTTTCTTGTTAAATGGAGTTTTATTCAGATTAACACGTGGCAGTTGATAAGGAGACTGTGATGTAATTCTGCCACGCCGGAACCCGGTGGCCGGTGGTGTTTCGTTATCAATTCTACCCGGACGGCGCCGGGCGATTGTTATTTTTTGGACACGTGTGGCGTTTTTTAAGTTATATAAACTATAATTAGGAAAATACGTAAAGAAGGGAATACAGCCATGGTATATGGTCAAATTCGTGCAAGAGAAACGTGGCCTCCGTCGGTACAACCACCGCCACCGCCGCCGCCACCAGCACCATCAGCCCTTTTGGACTTTCCACTTTTCGTATCCGTGCCCGCTCCTCTTGACTTAATTTCTCAGCCACCGACACTTTCCGCACGTGCGGGGGAGACACCGGCATACGAAAACGTGGCAGGTTTTGGGGCCTTTGAATGAAGCTAATTTTATATCGCAAAGTGAATTTTAACTTTAGGCAAAATTGATATATTTACTTTTTTATTTTTAATTATTAATCTATTATCGAAATTAATCTTTAATTTTTTTTTATTTTTCTAACATAAAAATTTAAAATTTTTAACCACTTAAATCAAATTTTAAATCAAGTGATAAATTATTTAACCCTTTGAACTGGTGGAATCTCTTTATCTTTTATACAAAAATCTCATTTTGGTAAAAACTTACTTTTAATTCTTAATATTAATAAGTTTACAAATTTTAACCACTAACCTTATATTATAATACTTTTAATTTTTATCTTAATAAATTTATAAATTTTAACTCATCACCTTATATTATAACGTTTTTAACCTATTACTTATACGAATTGAAGAAAATACCTCTTACTTAATATCAGCTTATAACGTTCTGTTAGTTCTGTTAGTTGATTGTTAATCCTGTTAATTAACTGTTAGCTTTGTTAACTAACTATTATCATTCATTAATATTTCGTTATAGAAAATATGAAATTTAAATTCAATTTTATTTGTTAGTTCCGTTAATGAAATGTTAACGAAGCATTTACAGTCAACTAATAAAATTAACAATTAACTAACAAAACTAATAGAATATTACAACCTGACTTTAAATGACAATTTTCTTTAATTCATATAAATGAGGTGCTAAAAGTATAAAGTGATGGATTAAAACCTATAAACTTATTTAGGTAAATAGTTAAAAATATTATAATATAAAATGATGGATTAAAATCTATAAACTTATTAAGATAAAGGATTTAAAATAGGTTTTAGCCTCTTCTTTTATGCTTTTAAATTGAAGAAACTTCTCCAACATTAGACATATAAAATTGGGTTACTTGAGAATCGCTATGGTGACAATGGTTTCATTTTGTTTCTATGAAACTTTGGTATACCAAGCATGTGAGCTAATCCCTCCCCTTTTTCTGGTCATTGGTTTCTCTTTTTTGATAACTTTTTCTTTTCATTTCTTCTTAGTGAAAAATCATTATATATATTGAAGATGGTAAAGAATATGTAGTGTAAAAGAAAAGGTAATTTAGCCATCTAACACTCTCATTTATTATTACAAATATGTCCGTTTAAGTATAAAGATAATATGTCCACTTTGGGTTTATCCTTAATTTTTTCTGTTTAGTTTTTAGTTCGATTAAGGAATACATATCTAATTTGTATTTAAACATGATAAATAATTGATTTTTTTTTTTTTTCATTCTAAAGATTATGTTTCTTCTGTTTAAAGGTATTGTCATTTTATACTTTTAAATTGGTCTAAAAAGTAAGGTAACAATATATGACTCTAGACAGTCATAAAATATATAATTTACCTATTAATTTTATATTCTTTCTTTTCCTATTGATCAATAATGTTGAATTGGTTTTTAATATACATTAAATATACATTTTCTATTATTGAGTAAACCAAAAAGTAAGAGAAATCTCAAACAACCTGTTCTATTCCAATGGCATGAAGCTTTGGATTTGGATCGTTTACTTCTTATGAGTAATGTGTTTAAGTTTTACAGATTTATTTTTTTGTTCCTCCACTTAATACATGTAAATATAATACATGTAAATAATTTCAATCTGTTAAAAAAAAAAATTTCCATTCGCGCCCTCCGGCTCACTACTATTACACAATTTCTATCTTCTCCATTCTTCGATTTGAATACAAAACCCAAATCACTATCATCACCAAGCCATTAATTGACCTCAAACTTGCGAGTGATGTTATCCCAAAACCCAACCCATCCACGTGAACCATTTTAAGTATAATTTGGTCTGATTTTCCCATTTTTTATTAACAAACAAAAAAAGAATAGTAGTAACAATAATAGAAAAGCCGTATGAGGTGGTGTGTTTTCTCTTCAAATTAAAAAAAAAAAAATTTGCAAAAGGTAGGGTAAGGTGGTGGGTAGGGAGGATGGTTTGTTGGTGGGTATTCTGTTGAGGTGACATTTGGTATTTACATTTTAACATAGGGCTGGTAGGCATTGCTGCCTCTGGCTCTTGTCTTTTCCATGACACGATCA
The DNA here is from genome assembly GCA_020521535.1 of Rubroshorea leprosula. Taxonomy (NCBI): domain Eukaryota; kingdom Viridiplantae; phylum Streptophyta; class Magnoliopsida; order Malvales; family Dipterocarpaceae; genus Rubroshorea; species Rubroshorea leprosula. The sequence continues at coordinate 2,470,467 of BPVZ01000022.1, read as the reverse complement.
TCACAGGCACTGTGAGTTTTCGTAACAGAGCATCATTGCATCAAGCCATCAATACAATTCCCAACCATTTGCTTGGGAGCCGGAAGAGGAAGGTTCCCACTAGAGGCAGACCAATGTGATCCCCTCTGGACAAAGAGCATTTACATATATATATTCTATTTAGTCATGCCAGCCAGCCAATCATTGACCCTTAAATGTTTAGTGGAGTTGACATTCAAAAATTTGTAAATCTTAACCTAATGCAGATGATGATTGGTTAGAATTTTTCCAACGCCTAATTGATATTGTTTTTTTTAATAATTTGCCAAGGGCGGGCTAAAGCTAAAAAAGGGAGTGAAATGCACCTCATAACGATAAAGTGTCACTTGATTCGAAGGGTTAATTGCACCTAATTAAAATTTTAATGAATAACTCTGTTACTTTATAGTGAAAATGTGTCCGATACTTATAACAATTCATAAGACACATCATTACGGTGGTAGTTTTCTTTTCTTTTCTTTTTTTTCTAATTTTATTTATTTACAATAATATCTTTTTAATTGGCATTACAGATAAAACAATTTGTGAGGACTCATTATTAGGGTGATAGTTTTCTTTTAATCTTATTTGTTTACAATACTAATTTTTTCATCGGAGATTTATGTATTTTCACAAAAGGTGGAGTGGAATTTGTTGGGCACGAACTTCACTTTTTATAATTATAAATAAAGTAGAAATGTGGGTCTTTTAATATTAAATGTCATCTTTTTATTAATGATTAAAATGAAGGCAATGCACACAAGACAAATTGTAAACAGTATTGTCAAACACCTTACAACAATCTTCCCAAATTTGTCCTATTGGCCCTTTTTTTTTATGGTACATGTCCTATTGGCCTTTTAAAATTTGTTTGTTAGATAACACTCCAATAAAAGAAAAAAAAAAAGGTTTCGGTTCGGAACTACATGCATGTAATACAATTTGTTCTTATTTGACTAATTATATGATATATATTATACTTAAATCTATGTTTCCGAATAATTGCCGAAGATATCTATCTTAAGAGTGGTACAACGTCTCACTCTTCATTTGCTTATTTTACTTGGATTTGAAAACGATAATCTAACAACCATGAAATGATGAACAAGGTTAAAGCAAAAATATAAGATGTGTGTTAACTCGTCATTGGCACAAATTATTTGACTTGAATCTAAATCTCCAATTTTTAAAGAAAAAAAAAGTGAAATTATCATTGTTGTTATGTTATAATAACATCTAACAATTTTTAAAATGAATCTATTAATAAATAAATGTTTTCTTATAAAACATTTAAAATTTAAGTTTTGAAGTCAATACTTAAAAAAATTAGTTTCCTTCAAAACTTAAAAAAATTAATTTTCTTAGATGTACTTGCTTGATAAAAGGGTTATGCTTTCAAAATCATTAAGAAAAAATTACTTTTAAAATGTGTACAAATTAACTTGAAAATACTTTAACCACCTTAAAAAAATTTAACAAGTTCAATAATTAACGTAAGGTATTAGTGATTTAGAAAGAAAAACAACAACCACAGTTTTCTTATCATAAAACCATTTGTAGTATTTATAAAGCCCATGAAAATGACGGCACAACACGTTGTGATGCTTCATTCACAGGGCAAATCCTCGGAGCCATATGCCATGGCTAGCAAGAAATTTGGGACGCAACAACGACACAAATGATTGTCATTGTAGTCCTTTTCGTTTGCAAAACCATACATTTTCTTATTGATTTTGACACCATGCAGCTTGTTCAAAGCTCTCTAGTATCTAATGATTGTTTCGGTTTTATTTGATTTAGTTTAGGCTTTGTTTGGTTCAGTTTTTTCCTGGTAATGAATACCAAGAGCAAGATGAGATTAATAATGAATGTTTAATGCTATTTATATACCATGGAAGAACTCATCCACGCCCACGAGGTGTAACGAAATCCGAATATGCATCATTGCATCTCGTTTTATAAATATGTAGGTCAGAACAAGAGCAAAGTAAAGAGAATTATTTTAAAAGTGTAAAGAGAATCAAAATTTCTTTAGTGCAACAATTATAGACGCATGTAATTAGTATAACGTACTACATTATATATAATGGCTAGTGGGACTGGTTCATGTATATTGTTCTCATTTCTCAACTGTTTGTACTTTTGCCTCTCCAACAACAACTCTAATCATTATTTCTTTTTATAATTGCACTATAATCATCTAAATTGTCTCTTATGAGACGTTTCACTGGTTAAAAGTTTTTTAATTTTTTGTGTTAAAAATTTCAAATTCGAAAATAGATGAGATATAAAAAAGAAGAGCTATTCCTTTTTTTATAATTAATTATCTAATGTATCGAAAAAAATCATTGATAACTAAATCAAGATGTTGCGTGATATGTCAACTCATCAATGATTAGGTTTTAAGTATTTCCCTCACACTATAATTTCTAACATTAGGATCATCCGCAGATTCCATGCCAATAAATTTAGAGTAATGTTTAATCTACATTCCTGAATTTTAAATCATTAATCTAACCTTAAACTATGATTTTATTTGATTATTAGTACTTGTGAAAAGCGAAAAGCTTCATCGTTATTCAATCATTGTCATCAATCTATATATGAGCAAAACCAAAGCAAATCAAACGTACTCAATTATTTTCTAAGCCTCGTTAAAAAATTACATTATGGATTAAGTACATGTAACCTATTAGGCCCTTTCGTTTCTACATTAAACTATTTTGCTGATTCATCAAGTAAACATAGCTTCGTTAGAACTGGATTGGATCATCGGTCTGACCAATGAAATGACAAACCGGAAAGAATTCTAGTCCGGTTCAAAAAATGGTTCTAAATGGGCGTGGTGGTACATTAACTTACAATAAACTTAGAAATATGTTGTTGATTATATCTGTTAACTATAAACTGTTACCTTTCCACTTCAATTTTTATATTTTTAATTTTGTAAAATAAGAAAACTAGGTAAAAGCCCCAAATAAGGAGGCAAACTTACCCTAGTTATGTAAGTGAGGACATTATTTTCTATATGATTCAATTAAGGATATCATCTACATCTAATTGGTAAATAAAAACAAATTTTTATCAGAATGTGTATGTGGCATGTGCATAATCCTCACCACAATATTGCCACTACATTGGCTTTTTCGGATAATGTAGGGTATAAGATTTTACCTAAATCTAGAAATGCAAAGTTTCCCTCTTCTTCCCCTTTTGTGTTTTCTCTCATTGGTTTGGAATTTTATTTGTTTTGATTTGGAGATTTTATGAATACAAGTGGAACTTACTCGTGCAATAAGTGATTATTATATGTACGATGCTTTAACAATTTCGTTAGATGAGTTCTTATTTCTAAATTATTAAATAAGTAATACTATTTTATGTAGAAGTATTAAATTAAAATTTGTACCAAAAAAATAAATTATTCAGTTGATTGAATAATCGATTTGATTCTCATAATGGAAGTTTTCATTTGAAATATTTTTCAAGTATTTTGGCCGAATTTTTAGATGAGCATCTCTCACCAACAACCCAAAGTACCATCTCAAAGGAAAATGATACCATTCTCCATGTTGCACATGCTGAGTTCTGAGAGTCCTGATATGCTTGTCGCTTTCACATAACCCTACACAAGCAAGGCCTACAAAAAAATAAAAAATAAAAAATAAAAAAAATAAAAGAACCTTATCCGAGGACAAATATGTGTTGCACATGGTTTTGGACACAGGAGCTTATCAAGAGACATTGAGCTAATTCAACCAAGAAAAACAAGTGAACCGCTAAATTTTCCATGGCAGGCTTAAGCTGCCAATTTTATTGTGCCATCCATCAAATTCCTCACAAAGCAAAGGTCAGATCGTCTATCTCTTGTTCCATGCAGCCTTCTCAAAGCAATATCAAAGTTATCATAACTGGAGCAGCAAAGGAAATAGGAAGGGCTGCCGTTGTTGCTGTGACAAGAGCAAGAGGAATGGAGGTAGCTGGTGCAGTGGATTCCCATTTTGTAGGGGAAGATATTGGAAAGGTCTCCCTCGGTTTTTCTTCACTCCTGCTTAAATCGCACAAATATCTACATGCAAAATTTTAAAATTATGATCTCATTCTTGGTAGTAGGTCTGTGATATGGAGGAACCACTGGAAATACCCATTCTAAATGATCTCACAATGGTGTTAGGTTCAATATCTCAGGTATAGTTTTGATAGTACTTACCTCTCATGCTACCACAGTTGTGTAAGCTGTTCATAACATCGTGCTTTAACCTGAATTCTGGCAGTCAAAAGCAACAGGAGTTGTCGTTGATTTTACAGACCCATCTACTGTTTATGAGAATGTGAAACAGGTTCAGTCTCTGTGTTTCATTCTCTTACTAACATGGATTTAAAACATGAAAGACCATATGCTTTGTTTCAGTATCAGAATCCCACTATCATAACTTGAAGTATATTTGAAATAATTTTTTTCGTTCTTAACTCTCTCTCTCATTAGGCAGTAGCATTTGGAATGAGAAGTGTCGTTTATGTGCCTCGAATCAAACTTGACACAGTATCAGCGTTATCTGCATTCTGTGATAAAGCCAGCATGGTGAGCACAGGGTGAGATATCATCACAGGGAGGGAAAGATTTAGCATTACTTATTACCTTTGCTTATTCATGATTTTAAATCATGATAAAATGATAAATTTCACTTAATATTCGATGTTCAGGGTTGCCTAGTTGCTCCAACTCTGTCAATAGGATCTATATTGCTCCAGCAAGCCGCCATTACGGCTTCCTTCCACTACAACAATGTAGAAATAGTGGAATCCAGAGCAAGTGCAACAGTAAGACTTCAGTTTATGTTTTAGATTCTACTGGATAGAGGGTTTAACCATCAAAAAAGGATAAAGAGTTTGTCTATTTTCAATGGGGTGTTTAATCTAAGTACATGATGCAGTTGGCATAAAAGTTAATCAAGTGTTAGAAAAGGAGCTTTAATAAACATATTATACATTATTCAACGAAGAAAATGTACCAAAAAAATAAAAAATGAAGAACATTTACCTAACTCTAAATTACTATCAAGAGCAAAGTAAGATGCACCTGCCTTGTCTATGAAGCATTGAAAGTTCTAAACTTGTTATCGATAACAGGACCTTCCCTCACAAGATGCAATCCAAATTGCCAACAACCTCTCAAACCTTGGCCAAATCTACAACAGAGAAGATATTTCAACGGATGTTCTGGTAAGTATCAATATATTTTGGAAGTTCCTTCCATTTCTGTCTTTCCAGTTGGTGGCTGCAGGAGAATGGAAACAAATAACATTAGTGTTTATGCTCAAAGCAACAAAGTAAAGAAAATGTTGAGAAAAAAGCAGGGGAAATGTCATCATAATGATTATTCAAGTACATACTGCTTATACACCATAAATTAAGTAGAGAGAGTTTCATTGTTGTGAAATGCTATCAATAGAAGGATCCTAGAGAAGCCCATATAACATTTAACTATCAATCGCCTATTAGGATTCAAGCATGATATGATGGCTCATTATTAATTCATCTTTTTCTCCTTGCAAGGCAAGGGGTCAAGTCCTAGGTGATGATGGAGTTCGTGTTCACAGCTTGGTCCTTCCTGGGCTTCCATCCAATACAACAGTTTACTTCTCTGGCCCCGGAGAGGCATGTTCTCTGAAGTATTCTATCTTCTTTGTTAAAAGATTAGAAAGTATTTCTTGAGTACTTTACCTTTATTACCACTCTGATCCAAAAGCCCTGCAACACTGGCTGCAGGTTTATACAATCAAACATGACATAACAGATGTGCGGTGCCTCATGCCAGGCTTAATCTTGGCTATCAGAAAGGTTGTAAGACTAAAGGTAAGTCATCAAACAATAATTCATCTCTCACCTCAAGCATTCTGCCTCATCTGATCACGAAGTAAAACTATAGTCATTAACCTGATCACTTCTACAGAATCTGGTGTATGGCTTGGAGAAATTTTTGTAGGATCCGATTATACTTCAATCACCTTGGCATGCAGCTTTAACCTTCATATAGAGTTGATGCAAGAACGATGTCATCCTGCAAGATTATATTTTATAGAGGAATCAATATTATCTGGCAGAGGTATTTTGCAAAAGAGGCTTCAGTCAAAATGGGGGAAAAATTAAATCTTCTCAGCATTTTCCTTTCTATCAGATTTTAAATTGCTCAAATTGATGCACCTTTAAGACAATTTGGTATTTTGAGTGAGGTACTGACTGAACAACGGTACTATATATGCTTCTTCAAAGGCCCTCGCTTATCATTTTGTTTTACAAAAAAAAACGTATAGAGAAGTTGCATATGATTATGATTTTTTTATTTTAACCTTAGTCGTCTTCCCCTAAACTTGGAATGCATGCTAAACTCTTCAGCTTTTATTGTAACCAGCTTCTGAATTACAGTTAAGGGGAACAAAAAGGACAGAAAGTTTTCCACAAAGAAATTTCATGCGCTAACTACCATTTACTTAGAGCTGGCATACCAAACAGCAAGCAAATAATAGTTGCTTGTAAGAGCCTAGAGATCACAACTTGATTGCCTGAACAAGGTTGAAACCTTGAAAAGACTCTCAATTTTTTGTTTATTGGCCCAAAAGTTTAAGGTGTACCCAATTGCCTACGCTTCTAAAGATCAGAAACAAAGTGGTAAATTACGAGCACCAAAAGACAACATTTCTCTAATTCCATGGGCCTGAATACAATCCCTTCAGAAAGTTATTCAACATTTGAAGTTTATAAATTTTGCATCTATCTTTGCAACATGTGCTATGACTACAAGGTTCTGTGGAAAACGTAACTAGTATTCTGAATAGAATCAATTACTAGTTGATTAGAGTGAATAAATTGTCATAATTAAGAGAACCCTTCATACAGTGACTAATGAGAGAAGACTTCTATAACTGAAGCCAGAAACATGATGGAGACCTTGGAGCGCACAGGTAAATGTAATTTGGTTTCGGATTTAACAAGACCACATAAATAAAGAGAATCTTCACTTGTTTGAGAGGACAAGTTACCAAGTAAGCCAAGAGCAGTATTTCAAATCCTAGACCACCAAAAATGAAAGTTGCAAACACACAATGCAGAAGTCAACCAAGCTTCATTTAGATACTTCCAAATGAATTTATATAATGAAACTGAGTTGCCAATTCACTTCAAATCTATACATGCAAACTCACCTCTAAATTTCTTTGAGATCACTCTTATCCAGGCTCTATCTTTATCACCATATGCAGACCTGACACTTGAAACCAACAGGACAAATCCTTCTTTATTTTCCACTTTCTCCACATCTGAGTCTGATTCTTGTATTACAGGTTGTACCAAGAGAGAACGAGTTCCCTTGGGAAGCATATCCCCCAATCCAGAATCTGAGATATTGACAAAAGTCTATAAAAGTTTAGATTATTCCTATATTAAGCAACTTAGAGCAGCACAACTGAAAAAGAAAATGTCCCCAGTATGAATAAGCTACCACTACCTATTAATCTCTCAATAAAAGTTTTTACTTGCTGCCCACTTCAACTCATGAATTTTTTTATTATTATCAGTCTATTCATTTCTCTTTTACAGGGAAAAAGGAAGCAGCTTGGCATTACCACCGTTAGATGATACATTGAGGCATGTAAAGCTCTTATGTTCTTTGATGTTATCAGAGGCCATATAGCTAACTGCACAAATTTCAACTACTACTAGAGTTTGATTAGATAAGATTAATTCCTCATTAAGCAAAATAGTTACTACCTGCACTCTGGGGAAAATAAAGACTATCCTTCAAATCAATCAGGCCACTCTTTCCTATCTGGCCCTTAAACCAATCAAGACATTCAGCTTTTGAGACACCATCTGGTATGTTCCAGTAGCCCCGTATGCATAATTTGCCTCGAATTGATATCAACTGTAAATTTGAGATGATAAACACCAGTAAAAGGTGAATACTTCGGAAAAGAAAGTAGTTTTTGTATCTATATATCAACATTAGTCAACATAAGAGAAACAGAGTAAAACAAAGAACTGGAATATAAATCTTCCATGTCTTCCATTCGACTAGATAATAGTTTCTAGCAGTCATACCACAGCTGTAGTGTTTGTGTTGCGCAATAAAACATAAGTTGCCCAAGCCAAGTCCTCCTTCAGAGCATCTGAGACATTCTGGGACATTACAAAAATTTGCTCAGCACCTTCCGGAAGACTTGTCTGATCCACCGGACCGGCACCCTGTAAGATTTTTAACAAAATTGGATTAACAGAAAAAGCTGAACTGCCTTAGTATGCATACAATCATTCACATTATGGAATCCCATTAAAAAAAATGCACTGCTCCATACCAAATATTCAAGACTTTGGTATGGATAAACTATACAAATTATAAAATTAAGACGCTTATGTTTTTCAGCTGTATAATAAAAAAAGTTGTTTGGATACTGGAATCACTAAAATGTCATTAAAGTAATCATGGCGGAAAGAGTTTCAAGGTATTTACTTTTGAATAATGATAAATGGGATCAAAATCCAAGATCAAGAAAGTTGCATAAGTTATGCTATTTAAAATATTAAAAAAAAAAATTTTTATCTTAATTGCACAATGAATAACAACTATCTTTCATCTTTTATTCCACCTCATCCGCATAACATGCTGTTCTAACTCAAAATCTTTTACTCTCACTGAAAAGTGATAAACACTAAACTAATTAGGTTATTGAAAAATTAAAAAAAAAAAAACCTTTACATTATTTAATAATTTTTTTTAAAAAAAAATTATAATATCATATGCATCAATTAATTCAATAATTAATACCAATAATATACCAATACACTGATAATAAATTTTCATTTCAAACTTTCGTCTTCCTGTCATTACTCTTTACTTTTTGTAAAACTAAATTAAAAAATAATAGTTTTAAAATTACCTTCAGAAATTTACCAATGTAAGGAAGTCCAATGGAAAATGCTGCCAAAGAAAGTCCCAATGCCTCTGATCTCTAAACAAAACAGAAAAAATAATAAAAATCCACCAGAAACAATTAAAATAAAAGAAAACAAGAAGAACGAAAATCTCACCAGCTGAGCCGAAGTAGCTGAATCGGATCCTAGCAAACGGTTCAAGATCAGAAGCGACCCGAACCCGTATCCTATCCATCTCGGCAAGTACGATTCGTCCAATCCAGGAATCCCTAATTGGCATACACACCCAGAAAAGGCTTTAGACAGAATTATCAACTAGTCTTCTTATTTCTACAATCGAAGAAGGAGGGAGGAGTACCGAAAGTGAAGCGAAGAACGGAGAGATTGAGTTGTTGCTGCCGATCTTGAGTATCGTCAAGACGAGCGGAAACCGGTCCAAATTTTCCGGTGCGCTTTTGGGAGCGAAACCGGGACGGAATTTTCAACTGAATTACCGGATTGAAACAACCGGCGCCGCTCATTTTCTATTCCGATTGTTTGGCAGCCGAGAAAATTGCAGATATCCCAGCTGCGCAACTGGAAAAAATGAAAACGTCTCAATGGACTGGACCCATAAGCACACTTCGGCCCAAAAGTATCTTCGGTATTTGGGCTAACCTGGGCCCAACTAGTTCCCTCTGAGGCCCAATCATCTTCTTTACCCGTGGCTGTGTTGCACGTGGCACTAGTTGATTTCATCCTACCAGACAGCCATGTAACGTGATCTCTGCCCTCTGAAATAAAGCATCAAAGTTAACAAATTATTTTCTTTTTTTCCGTCTAGTCAACAAATTATTTAAAAATATAATACTTTGTTAAAAAATATAGAATATTTCCTTATTTATTGCAGAAAAATCTATGTAAAGAGGCGCACCATGTATGTGAAATAAAATATAGAATATATCCAAAAGGATTTGATGGAATTGGTTTTTATTAATTTAAAAGTTTTGATATAATAATTCAAATTAAGTGTTTAAATTTTTATATTATTAAATAGTTAATTATTTAATGTATTAAAAAAATAAAATATAAAACATAACCAATATTTATTAACAATGATCAAATCTACTTGTAATCAATGTTGTCTTATATAGTGCTTTAATTTTAAATTAATATTTAAAAAAATAATTTATCATATTCATTTAGGATA
>BPVZ01000022.1:2446152-2460232 GCA_020521535.1 Rubroshorea leprosula | reverse complement strand
AAAATAAAAAAATAAAAAATATCTTAATTTATATTTTAAAAATATAATATTTTAATTTTTTTAATAAATATTTATTAAAATAATATCTCTTTTAAATTTTACGAAATAAGACATATAACACTATTTTCAAATAAATAAACCTTTTTTATTTTTATAACCCAAATGTCGTCCAACTAAATTAAAGAATTCCCTTTCACCAAAAAAAAAATAAATAAAGAATTCCTGCATAGTCTGGCAAAAGCCACACGACGCCTAGTTTTTATTACCTCCTCCTTCAATCCACGTGTCCGATTCACGATCCATCCCTATCCTATACCCTATTCGGTGATTCCCTGCAACAATCTACTACATCCAAATCCAAAAACCACACGCTGCACCCTTCAATCACACCGAAAACTCAAAAAGATATTTTTCAAAACTCCGCCGTTCGATGAAGAGACAGCGGATCTAGCAGCATCTCTTTACCGGATGAGGATGTACCGGATCTCTGCCCCGGGGAAACGTACCTGATGAAATCCACGCGCACGATCCATCAATACCGTGACCTAAAGATCAACGAATAATATTCCGCCACGCAAGCTTCAAACCCCCCGAGATCTTATCCGCCATTCTGTTCGCGACACGTGTCCCGTGGTACACTGGTAATACCCGGTGATATAGGGCAATTTACCGACGCAGCCGGTCACTACGTCTCTGCAACTCCCGCTAGCTATATAAACAGCCTCCTCGAAATCTCTCTCTTCCCAAATTCTCTGTTTGCAAAATTAACGTTTTGGCCTTTTGCCAGTAAGCGATTTTGAGGTTTGTTGCTTCTATTCGTTTCTAAAAATTTTCCTCCCTTTTTTTTTTGGTAATTTTTTTGTTTAATTTTACTTTTGGTAGTTTAATTAATTTCTTAGCTTAAATCAGCTTTGATCGATCTCAGAAACTGAGGGATTACTGGTTTTTCTAGAGAGTTTATGGGTTTTTTTTTATTTTTTTGAGTTTGTTTAGCTTTTTGTTTCTTGATCTTTCTGTTTAACGTGATATTAGCTGTTTAATTAAAGTTAATATGTTGGTTTTGGTGGGTTTTTAATGTTTGATTCAAGTTGGGATTTTGGTGGGTTTATTAGATTTTTCAATGTGAGTGAGTGTTTCGAGATTAAATTCGATTAATGGGTCATTTTCATTATAGATGTGGTCTGATCGCTTGTGTTGTCTTTTTAAGAGGACTAATTTGGCGTTTGAGCTTCGTGTGGACGTTGTTGGGTTAGGTAGTGCAGTTTGAAATTAGGGTTTCTTGGGGATAATTAGGGAATTGTGTTCTTTGTGGTTTAGGAGTTAATATTGGTGTTGGGTTACTTTTATAATATTTCCAATTGTGATTTTTACCTGAGTTTAGTTCCTTTGAAATTCTTCTAGCTTTTTCACTATTTTAGCTTATGCATTTCTAGTGCTGACTTCTGTAATCTTCTCTCTAGTGAATGCTATTTTTAGATCCTGTGGCAAACTTGGGGAGGTCTCGAACAGATCATAGGCATTGCAGTCAGTTTCATCCGGCAAGAGCCTGTACTTTTGAAATAATATTTGCATCAAGCAGCGAAAGTAGCAATACAAGGAACTTGTTTTGTAGTTCTTTTTGTTTATGAGGTTGGATACTAAAGTTGCTGGTTGTATTTCACATCAGTCACTCTTTTCTGGGGATCTTTCTACTGCTCCAGTTTTGCTTCTTTTTTTTTCTTTTTTTTTTCTTTTTTTTGGTATTAAGGTGGTTGAGTGTATATAATAATATTGTACATACTAGTCAGGCCTGGCTCTGGATAGCTACTTAGATTCCAGCCATCGAGGGGTGGTGCCTCCAATGGTGCCTTCTCGAGTAGCTGGAGGATTAACTCAATCTTCCTCAAGTTCAGGAATTTTCTTCCAAGGAGATGGGCAGTCCCAGGCTGTAGTTAACTCTCACTTGAGCTCATCTTATGTTAACTCTTCTAATTCGGTTCCTGGTACTGGGCGCCCAACTCTGGGTCCAGTTTCTGGGGACATGAACAATGCAGTGTTGAATAGCGTTGCAAACTCGGGACCTAATGTTGGAGCCAGTTCTTTGGTCACAGATGCAAATTCAGCACTTTCTGGGGGTCCCCACTTGCAGAGAAGTTCAAGCATCAATACAGATTCGTATATGCGGCCACCAGCATCACCAATGTCGTTTACTTCCAACAACATGTCAGGTTCATCAGTTGTTGATGGATCCTCTGTTGGACAGCAGGGCTCTCATCAAGACCCGACTGCCCACATGCAGCAGAGTCAGCAGCAACAAGGGGCCTCGAGTGCTACTTCCTTGCCTACATCACAAGTTGGCCAGGTTTCACTTCCCATGGGGCCACGAGTCCCTGGTTCCTACATGCAAGACCCTAATAATCTATCTCAGGTGCAAAAGAAACCAAGACTGGATATCAAGCAGGAAGATATTCTGCAACAGCAGGTGGTTCAACAGCTATTGCAAAGACAGGACTCTATGCAGTTACAAGGTCGAAACCCACAATTACAAGCCTTGTTCCAGCACCAGCACCAGCAGCAGCAGCAGCAGAGGCTGAGGCAACAGCAGCAGTTTCTGCAGGTTCTACCCCAATTACAGAGGGCCCAGCTTCAGCAGCAGCAACAGCAGCAGCAGCAACAGATGCAGATGAGGCAGCAATTGCAACAGCAGGGCATGCAGCAAGTAATGAAGTGTCCATATGATAATGGTGTTTGTGCTCGTAGATTGATGCAGTACCTGTATCATCAGCGGCAAAGGCCACAAGTGAGTTAATGTTTTGATTTACCTTATCTTATGGCATGTGGTTGCCTTACCATTTACCTGCTAATTGGTTTTATGTAAGAGTCATAGATTGTGTTTTCTTGAGAATTGGACTGTAGGTTCTTCGGTGGTGTTATAACATTATTGCAGTTGTGATTATAATTTATTTTCATTTTCTTTCAACTTAGTAATTTCTGATGCACAGAGTATGTTTTAACTCTGTTCTTTGTCTATCTGATTTTATAGGATAATACCATTGCTTACTGGAGAAAGTTTGTGGCCGAGTATTTTTCTCCTCATGCAAAGCAAAGATGGTGTCTGTCAATGTATGATAATGTGGGGCATCATGCACTTGGTGTTTTTCCTCAAGCAGCTATGGTCAGTCTTTTTGCCTCGTTTTCTACATGAAAAATTATTTGTATAAGAAAGTTGGAATTTTGTGCAAATATAAACTAGAAATAATATGATTATTATCAAGCTGTGTTAGTTGATTTGGCTTCAAGTAACATTGCAGCAACGCTATACATTTATGCCTTTTTTTCTAAATGATAATTTGAGTTTCAATGTTGCAGGAGTTCATAGGTAATGAACCATCTAAAATTATTTAATGGTGTACCAATTATTTTATTTCATCCTAAATTTATTTATGTCCTTCTAACATATAGAAGCTTTAATGTTCTTTAATGTAAACTTTCAGGATGCTTGGCAGTGTGAAATTTGCAAGTCTAAGTCTGGAAGGGGTTTTGGTAAGAGATTCTTAAGCATTGATTTTATTTTAGAGTATGAATTTCCTCAATTGGTTTTAGAAGAAATTGTGGAACTAATCTTTCTTAACTTCATGTATCCATACAGCCCTAACGAAAATGAACCCAAATTGAAGATATGTGTTTTTAAATAAGATAAAAGTAATCCCAATTCAAAATTTTCCATTGATACGATAGGTGTCCTGAGCCTTCAGTCTGGTTCTTAATCCTTTTACCAATTTTAATAGGGTCCAACTAATTACTTTCATATTCATGTGTTTATAAACAGAGGCAACTTTTGAAGTACTTCCAAGGCTCAATGAAATCAAGTTTGGCAGTGGAGTAATTGATGAGCTTTTATTTTTGGACTTGCCACGTGAGTGTAGATTTTCTAATGGAGTAATGATATTGGAGTATGGAAAAGCAGTCCAGGAAAGTGTGTATGACCAGCTTCGTGTTGTTCGTGAGGGTCAGCTTCGCATTATTTTCACTCATGATTTAAAGGTTAATTGAAGGAAATGCTGTTTGATGTTTAATTCTTGTTATATCCCATGTTCCCGAGAATGACTTTTTGCTACTATTTCATTTTTATAGATATTGTCTTGGGAATTTTGTGCACGTAAACATGAACAACTCTATCCTCGCCGTTTAGTGGCGCCACAGGTATCTATTTGTTTGCAGTTGGTTGTTACCTCTTGACTCGTCCAAGGATATAACTGGACAAGTTCACTGCATATGCAACCATTCAGAAGTGTTTTAGCTCCACTATTTTGTTGCAGTTATTGCCATTTTAGATAAGAACTGTCTCACATGATGATGGGACAAAGACTGTGAAAACTGTTAATAACCCTGGGAAACTAATGAGCTAAAGAAGCTATTTAGATTATGTTTGATTCATATGTTATGACAATAAAAACTGTTATTTGATGTGGCAAAAACTTGGATAGATTTAATTTCTGGATATCAGTTAATTAAGATTTCTGCTCTTAAATTGCTTGCATCTACATGTTTTATGACTCATCTTCTCAAGGAATGTGAATAATGTATTTCTTCACCTCGTATGAAAAAATTGTGGCCTTTTAGGTTGTGTGTTTAACATGTCTGTGTAATGTTAAAGTTGCTTGAGAGTGCTTCTTTGATGCCATGATTTGATATAAGTGATTTCATTGACAAATTTAGTGCTAAGATGCTTTTAGGAGAACTTTATTCATTAAGAGTCATGAACCTAAAAGGATCACTACACTGGTGCTCTGGTATCGCTAAGATTTCAATCGGCATGTTTATTATAATTTGCTCCTTTTTGCCTGGATGTGTTAATAGTAGTTTGTCTTATGAGATAAAAGAACTTCAACAATGCAAATTACTGTCTTAATTTTTCTCTATCACTAGAGTGTTTTTTGGCACTTCTGACCTGGTACATTTGAAAGTCTTACTGGAAAGACTTGTGTTACTTAAGTTATTATTTTATTTTGTTGCTTTCATTTCAATGTAGTGATTTTGAATGCCTTTTTTTTTTTTCAGCTAGCATTGTCGTTCTAGCGTGTTCCATTGAAGTTTTTTTTTTTCAAGTTTCATGTCATGACCTGATTCTATGAATCATACAGGTGAACCAGTTACTTCAGGTGGCCCAGAAATGCCAAAACACAATTTCAGAAAGTGGTTCTGATGGGGTTTCTCAGCAGGATTTACAAACAAACAGCAATATGTGAGTGTATCTTGCAAAATAAATTCAAAACAAGTAGCTTCTATTTCTGAACCAAATTGTGAAGATGATGGTAACTTGAGTAGACAATAGAGAAGAATACAAAAGATTTATCAATTTGGAGAGAACAGAAGTCAAATAAACAATATAACCTTCTTTCTAACAGGTTTTCTACTTTAGGAACATTTTGGTTTATGTTGATCCAATGGTGATTGCTTTCTCTCAGGGTCCTGACAGCTGGGCGCCAACTTGCAAAGAGTTTGGAGTTGCAGTCACTCAATGATCTTGGTTTTTCTAAAAGATATGTGAGGTGCTTGCAGGTAAAGCTCCAGCAAGCCTTTGAAACCTGTTAAAAAGTACTTTACCATGCTATTATTTTTGGAGTTTTCTTTTAATTCTTTTTTTTTTTCTTTTTAACAGATTGCAGAGGTTGTCAACAGCATGAAGGATCTGATAGATTTTTGTAGGGAGCATAAGGTTGGGCCAATTGGTAAGTGATGCAAGACAAGTGTGTCCTATTCAGCAAGAGTTATTACATTTGTGCTTGAAAAAAGATGGCTCAGCTTGTGATAAAATAAAATAAAAGCTCTCTTTTTTCTTGGAGATCATTTTTATGATTTGTTTTGATACAAGTTTTGATGTACATGACTGCATTCTTGTTGGTTGCACTTTAATGTTCATTCTTGTTTCTTCGTTGGTAAGAAAACGGGGCTGATGACCATTACACGTCCATTCTTGTTGGTTGCACTCAATTCCTTAAAAGTAATTTATTTGTTCTATTTTGGTCTTTCATATTTTATGTCTTTGATATTTGCAACTCTTTCAAGCATGTAATTTCGAGTGAGGGTTTAGCCTTTTGTATGTCCCATCTATAGTGTGTCAACCTATGACTTTGATATGCTTTTTCTTCAATCACCATTTTTGCAGAAGGCTTAAAAAATTATCCTCGACATGCCAATGCAGCCAAGCTCCAAATGCAGAAAATGCAGGAAATGGAGCAGCTGGCGAATGTTCAGGGTCTGACAACTGACCGGAGCACACTAAATAAGCTGATGTCATTGCATCCTGGAATAAACAGCCCAACAGCCAACAACCATCACATGGTTGGTCGAGGAGCTTTAAGTGGTTCAGCTCAGGCTGCTTTGGCACTGACCAACTACCATAATCTGCTGACGAGGCAGAATTCAATGACTTCAAATCCTACGCTTCATCAGGAATCACCATCTTCCTTCAATAATTCTAACCAGAGCCCCTCTTCAACATTCCAAGGGCCTGCTTCCATGTTGCCTGGATCCTTGCCTGCTAGTGGCTTGTCAAGTCCTCATCTGTCTGCTCAACAGTCGCAGCAGCAACTGCAGCAACGGTCATTATTAAGTGCCAATAACTTGATCCAACAGAGTCATGCACAGGCCACACAAGGTAACCAGGCCTTGCCGCAACAAATGCTCCAGCAATTGCTGCAGGAGATGTCTAATAATACAGGAGTGCAGCAGCAATCTCTTAGTGGACAGAATGTGAATGGAAGTTTGGTGAGAAATGGAGGCAGTTTTGGAAGCAACACTTCTGCACCAGCTGCAGCTCCATCGAATGTGTCAGGGAGTGCTGCTGGGCCTGCTTCAAGCCGGAGCAACAGTTTTAAAGCTGCTGCTTCAAACAGCGACGCATCAGCAGTTGGTGGCAACAATGGAGTTAACCAAAGAGCAGCTGACGTGCCTCAGAATCTCCATTTGCAGGATGATATTGTTCCTGATATATCTCATGATTTCTCAGAAAATGGGTTTTTTAACAGTGAGCTTGATGATAATATTGGTTATAGCTGGAAGGCATAACTAACCTACTCTGGCCCAGTTAATTGCTTATGATGGGTGAGTGTATTGCGTAAAAATCTTGTACAGATAATCTGAATAGCTGTCGATTTTTCCTCTTTTATCTCTTCTTTTTTTGGCTTTCTCAAATTGTGGAATTGTTGTGACATCACTTTTATTGTGCTATGGTAGGCGTTTAGTTATCTTCTCTTTCTATATTTATATATATATATAGGAGTCTCCTTTTTTTCAAGTCTTGCAAGTGTAATCTATTGGATGAACTTAGAGAACAGATTGGGATTTCTATTAATATATATGATATTTTACATGTTTCATTCGGCAGTGCTTGTTAACTTCATTTAAATGCTGCATGAGCATGTATGGTAGCTAGCAAATTGAAGTTTGGTTAATTCCAGCAGTCTTCAACAATTAATCGTGGAACTACCATTAGCAGTGAAAGTGCTGTATCTCATCATTTGCAGCCTTTATCACGAATAGGTTTAGTTAGTTGGTCCTCCATCTCATAATAATAATAATAATGTGTTATGTAATTTTTGTCTTTTGCAAAATAAAAAAAGAATTTAAAGTGTATTAGTTTTGATTTTTTTTAAAAAAATAAAGTTTTAACTTATATTTAAAAACTGAAACTTCAATTTAAAATTTAAAAATTTTATTATTTTTTAAACAAAATATTAATATCTAATTAGATAAGTTTTTAAATTTTAAATTAAATTTTAATTAAATAAAATAATGTAATTTAATATTAAAACTTTAATATTTTTAAGAGTTAAGATTGATATGTATTTTTTCACAAAAAAAAAAAATTCAGCATTACTTGTTTTGCTTACCAACCAATTCAACACCAAATAAACCAACTCTAATAGCCTAACAATTCCTCACAACTCTTAGTATTAGGGTTTTCTTTAAGTTAGGAGTTTTGTTCCCATACAAAATTTTAGAATATGCCAAATATATATATATATATATGGCACCAAAAACTCAAAACAAAACAAATTCCATCAAGATGAATGAACAATCTTTACGTTAATAATTATAATGGATTATCTATATAAAATGGATGTGCATCCATCCATCTAATGATATCTTGAGAGAAGTGAGCCACTCAAACATCCATAGCTGCCCTACAAACAGATTAGATGGTGGACCAGGTTAGGCCCTTTCTCTTTCGGATAAGAATGCCAAAGCGGCTGTCTTACCCATCCTTGACAAACCTTTGCTAGGCCCAAAGTGACCCACTTGGACCAGTTCATTCCAATTTCCAACCCCAAAAGTCATCTTCCCAAGAGAAGACGGAGACTCATTTCGAAGCGCCCATCACATGAACGAGACGCGTTCTTAATTCATAAAAATGCTTGACACTCCAAGTCGCCATCTCGAGTTCGACCTTGAAACGGAGTGGGGGGAAGGATTAATGAAGAGTTGGAGTCATTCTTTATTATATAATTTATTAATAATAATAAAAACTGTTTTACAACACAAACTATAAAATTAGAATTATTAAAAAAGATAAACCCTTGATGTTAAACTTACCTCCTTTTTTTTATGACCCTGATCATCTAGTCAATCATAAGGTGAATAGTAAAAGAAAAACCTTATAGTAATAATAATAATAATATTTTAAAAAAAAGATACTTTTTCTCACAAGTAATCTACGCAACAAGGTGACCAAAAAAATTAAAAAAGGGTACCGGGCCAAATAAACCTGAATGAACATTTAAAACCAAAGAATATTGAAGGCACATGCACATTACTTCCTAGGCAAATTACATTCGTGGACCAACAATAAAACAAACCCACATTCTTGTTTCTTCTGCCAATAGTTGCCCCAATTTAATTTCTACGTGATATCAACCTAATAATCTTTTAATCTCTCTCCCTATACTCACTAGGATATATAAACACAGAGTCTACACATAGACCTCCTTTTGTATGTGTGCAGTCGATCTGCATCATTGAAAACTTGATCTTCGTAGGGGTGCCAGAATTCTCAATCACAAAGTCACCAACATGATAATGGACCCAGTTTCCTGGATTGTGTAGGTAGCATTCTGATGAGGCTTGGTGACCCTTCGAGGTTGACAGTTGAAACCTCACAGGTTTAATGTTCCAACCATGTAATTGATCAATGTTACAGACCCTTCTGCCAAATCTCTTTGAGGGTTTGCCTAGCTGCAGCCGGAAGAAGAGGCTATAGGACCCTGGTGGAAATTCAAACTCTAATTCCCCAACTACTTCAAACCACCAAATTTGTTGAAGATATGCAACTGATTGAAACCTACACATCAATGAATATCCATATCCTAAGTAATTTTCAAAATGTTTCTTTTCATCTTAAAGTAGAATAGTCTTATCTTTCAAAACAGGAATATGTCCAAGGTTGTGTTGTTTAGAGCAATAAGCATCTCAACATAGATTTCAGCAAAAGGAAGTTACAGCTACCATTCTTGTGGTGCCATCTTTTGTTTTTTATGCTTGCAGCATAATCCAAAGACCAATTCTACATTTCAAAGCATGCCTAATCCAGAAAAATGGCAAGAAGTCTACGAAATAATTATATACTATGATATATCTATTACACAAGGCATCTACCAGGGCAAAGGAAATGAATCTTTAGATTATAGATAATTGAAAAGTTAATACCAATTTTTTTTATCTTGGGTTATATAATAATAGACAGCTCTCTCTCATCCCTTAATCTATGCCACCCACATTGCATACAATTTAAATTTAAGATCTTTTACTTCCATTAAAAAAAATTATCATTAAATTATTTAAGTTATTAGCAAAAATTTAAGACCACTTAAATATTTAAAAAATACCTAAATTCAACACTTTCTTAACCCAATTAAAAATTGACTCTACGCAGCCCCACAAAATTCTCATATAACTTATTGTTTATCTAGCTAAAAGAGTAATACTGCAGCGGACCTACTTGTAAAAATTATAAAATTAAATGCTTTAATGATGTTGATAAAAAAAAAAAAGAAAAAGAAAAAAAAAGAACGCCTTAGTGATAAGGCAAGTTGATGAAGTATTATCTATCTTCCAATAAATGCAACTTGACTGGTCTCTTTCTGTTTGTTTGCTCCTTTTTTTTCTGTAGTCTTTATCACAATTAATTGATGCAAGGGTAAGGGGAAAAATCTAAATTCTTTTGCTTTTTCCAGGAGAAAAAGAAAAAGAAAAAGAAAAAAAAAAGGAACAGATTTTTTAGAGTAAAGCTAGGCGTTCCACTAAGAAATTTATGTTGCTGGGAATATGAGATATGGAGTCCTAAAAATGGAGGTGTTTTTTCCCATGGCAACTGAACTTCTACCCGAATGGAGATATGGGGTCCTCAAAATGGGGGTGTTTTACATGGTAATCCAACTTCAGCCCATTAAAAAATAAAGGAAGAGAATCGAATATAAAGTCTTAAGAAGAAAAAGTAGAAAAAAATTCAACAAAATCAATTATCTCACCTTGATTCTTCTGTGGGAATATGATTCCAATATCTCCTATCATCTATTCCGGTTATCTTCAACGCCTTGGCCGAAATGCACAAGCAGAGCTTCCCACTCCTCTTGTCCAACCAAACTTCCTACAATTCAATTAAGGAGAAACAAATTAAGAACATTATGTATTGTATTCCACATGGGTGTGTAAGAAAAATATGGCAGAGATTTAACAGAGAGCAAGGAAACGGATAGCTACCTTGGTGCCTCCGTCGAATCTATTGGGTCTGCACAATCTTGCATAAACCTCTTTCTTGCACAACCTCTCAGAACTTTCATTGAGCAGTTTATACGCGAGATATCTATAATTCAACGGCAACTTAGTTTCCCATACATAATCAGCCAAACAAGCCCCACGGAACGCCCGATTCAAGCTTGCAAATTTACAAATCTCCGGCGGATCCAAGTACATAAAAATGGAAGAAATACAACTCTCCGGTAAATCACCAAGACCAGGCTTCAACGAACGACCTCTCTGAGCATCTGGTGCCAACCTAGAAATCCCAGCCCCCATAAGAAGAAAACAGAGAAGAAGATAGCTTGTATGGTATATGAACAAGAAGTGATGATTTTAGAGGTAGTCGAGGAGATGGTAAATGAAGCAGGAAAGGGGAGGGGAGATTGATGAAGATAACACCATTTTCTTCACAAGGAGTGAAGGAGAGGAGAGGGAGAATGGGTTATGGGTTTTAAAGGAAGGGAAGGAAGTGGGAGATTAATTAAAAAGAAAAACAGAACATAACGTGAACTTGGGGTAGGTGGTATTATAATGATTCCAAATGGCGTGAGAGAGAAATGGTAAAACAACGTGGACATGAATGTGGATCCGTGAAATAATTATTGTCTTTGTACTAGAAATAGTAATGTAACTTATTAATCAATGGGAGGAAAATCATGACATTATAGTAACTAAAATATTATTATTAATAATAACAAAATTAAAATATTTTAAATAAATTAATATAGAAAAAAATTTTATTAAAAATATTTTAAATTTTTTATTAAAAAATATTTATATTTAAAATATTAAAATATTTTAATTTTTTACTTTTCTCATAAATAAAAAAAATATTACGTGTATTTATTCTCTATTAAATTTGAAATTTTAAATTAAGAGCCATTAGTTCTCTAACTTTGAGACAAGTGATGATATATATATATATGAAGTTAGAGTTTATTCTTTTTTATTTATTAAAAATTAATAAAAAATTATTTTAAAATTATGTTATTTTAATAAAATATTATTAAAAATTAAAAATAATTTAATTTATATTTTAAAAACATAATAT
This sequence comes from Rubroshorea leprosula, assembly GCA_020521535.1. Lineage (NCBI taxonomy): Eukaryota > Viridiplantae > Streptophyta > Magnoliopsida > Malvales > Dipterocarpaceae > Rubroshorea > Rubroshorea leprosula. The sequence goes on along the minus strand of BPVZ01000022.1, from coordinate 2,448,402 downwards.
TTTAATTTTTTTAAATACAAATTTATTAAAATAATATATTTTTAATTTTTTTTAATTTTTGCGAAATATGGCAAATTAAATGGTCTATTCCATATATATATATGTATTGCATAACTCTTTAATAATATATGTATCAAGAAAATAAATAAGAGAAATGATAAGTACCTTTGGGAAGAAAAAAAATAAGATGCAAATCTTTGGTTATATATTTTTCTTTTCATAGTAATCGCCATGATTTTGGTATATATATATATATATACTTTTAACAAAGCTAGACAAGAGTTACCTAACCAGATTAAGTTGGTATTGAATTTCTGAAGACCGCAAACACAAAGTCTTAATAAAACGTCATAAAACAAAACGTACAAAACAAAATAAAATAAAACGTAAGAAAACAAAAGCTGCCTTCTTTGAACATAACAAAAGTGCATGCATGGAAAGAAAGAAAATTGTTTCTCATTTTCAATGAATAATAAAGTTGACTTGAGCACCAATGTTTCTTTCTATTTGTTGTTGCCCAATACAATAAACTTTTGAACAAATCTTCTTCTCCATTATATATGTGTTCCCTTAACTATTTTTAGCTTCTTCTTTTCCCAAATTTTTACAATTTATTAATATCACATTTTACACCAAAATCATTAGTAAATGGCAATGCCTTGTTTGGACATCAGTTTATAATTACTACTTCTATTTTAGTTGTTTTAGTTTGATTATATTTGACTTTTTAAATTTGAATTTCAGATAGAATTTAACATAATAATAAATAACAACTAAAATTTTTTTATTAATAAAATTACTCAACAAAAATTATATATAAAAAACATTTTTAATTATCATTTATATACATTATTAAATTTTATTTAAGATTAAAGTCTAAAAAGTCAAAATACCAAATTAAGACAATTAAAATTAAATGCAAGAAGTAATAAAGTTGCTTGGATTGGAAAGAAAATAAAAATAAAACAAAATAAAAGTGCTTCGAAACAATAGAAATAATTTTGGTTTTAAAAGATAGGGGTCGGATATCCTCCCTCTAATTCACACGTATTTTACACTTGTAATATAAACTCTGGATTTGCCCGCTGAGGTGGCGATGAGTCATTCGTAGGAACCTCTTAATCTGTTCATATTTGCAGAGAATTAGAAATCCTTAGTAATTGTTTTAATCTAATTTTCGAAAATATAGGCTTTCGTTGAAAGAAAAGTAAATCACTTCTCGATTTAATATATTCACTAACACTAATATTCAAGAATTTAATTATTAAAATTTATAATTAAAAGTTTTTTTACTTTAAATTTAAAAATAATATTTTTTAAATAAATATATTGTAAATTGTAACAAAAAAAAACTTACTTATTGTTGTCCAAGTTGAAATTGAATTAAATGCAATTTTCTGAAAAGGTCTTCTCATTTCAAATCTACAGAAGATCACTTCCAACATTCAAAGTGAAAACATGGCGTGAGAATTCTTTTGAATTTATTCCTTCCTTCCACTAAAAGTGAAATATCTGTGTTTGGTGCGTAGTGAATGCCCAATTGCAGGCAGTTGTGCTAGTGCTGAGTTTGGTAACTTTAAGCATATGATTCTATTCTAAAAAAGAACCCTAACCCTTTTAGGGTCTATATGAATAATACTTTTCATTCTGAAATGGCAGATTATGTTTAATCCCATTCATTAATTTATCTAAAGCATCACTTTCTCTACAATAATTAAAAATGAATTTCAACAGAAGATTAATTCAAGTGGATCATCAATTGCAGGACAAGTTGAATGCAGTTCACATGGATTTGGAAAAATATATATATTTTAGTACCAAAGACATGTGGAGCAACTATGGTTCTATACATAGAAGGATTAGTAATTAAGAAAGCAAGAGAGAAGGAACATGTTGCTTTAGAAAACATTATTTCAGAATAGAACTGTAAACCATACAGATATATACCCTCTTTTTGGCTTTGATTCTTTCGCGACATAATTGAACCGAGTGCATTAATTTAAAAGAAGAAGTAGAAGAAGTAGAAGAAGAAAACAACCAATGGGGTGAAGAGTGCTTGTGCACTCAAGCACATACAGCACTCCTCTTATTTCAGAATAGAACCGTAAATAATGTAAAGAAATTCCATCTGTGCCTTTTAGGCCTTCCAATTGATATCAAGGTACCTCCTATTTTTTGAAGCCGAAATATGAAGCAACTCTAAGCATATACATACAAAAAAAAGGGTGAGAATATATAACATATGCTTCT
>BPVZ01000022.1:2435865-2446052 GCA_020521535.1 Rubroshorea leprosula | reverse complement strand
TCTACTTGATAGTGTAATATTAACCAACTCTTACTTTTTGGATTTGCCTTTAATTTTAGAGGATAACCCTTTGGCTTTCTTTGTTAGAAACCCGGACTTGAAGATTTGCTGCACCACTAGTTCTCTGATCACACTAGCACTATCGGATTGTTTTGCCCTAGAACTAGAAAAACTTTCTCCTTGAGAAGCTCCTTCATTTCCTGCAGATCAAGAAGAAAATGCCTAATTTTCATTTTGAACCATCAACATAAATACCAAGAGATGAGAACTGCAACTAATACATGAGTGCCTGTTTGCCTGTTTAGGCCAGTTTTTATTATTATTATTATTATTATTAATTATTATTTCTACTACAAAAGCTAATTAAAAGGATCTGTCATCTTGAAAAAATAAAGCTTTAAAGAGTTTATTCACACCTTTCTTTTTGTTGGGATTGGGAATGATGTCTTGAATTATTCAAAGTAAATATAGAAAATCTCAATGGAGTTTGAATTTGAAATTTTAATAAGATTTAGTATCATAATTTAATTTTATTTAATTTGTAAGAAACCTTGAGACTTATATAAAAATATATGATAACTCTTATATTTGGAGAATATATAGTTCCATAATGCTTAAAGTTTGTTCTCTACATTTTTTTTTTTTTTTGATGCACAGGAGTTTGTTCTCTACTATTGACTCTGTTTGAATCTAGCACAAATAAGTACTGTAAGCAATTTAATTATGTGTGGAGGAGACACACCTTTGAAAGTCCAACCCATTGCTTCTTGAGTAACGCTATTGTCATCTTGAACCATCAATAAAGGCAATTTTTCAACAAAGCCTCTTCATTTTTTATTAAAATTTGAAACTCCAACTTGTTGCTTCTTAAGCAAATATTTTGTAGTTAAGTTTTTTCATTTTGTTATTTTTTTTTAATTTCTATGATTGTTTTATATAAATTCACAATTTAGTACTTTCATAAAAGATAATCAAAACAAAATCTGATTATAAAAGCTACAGTTAAGTCAACAGACTCTAGATGATTCATGTGAATTAGAGGTTAATTAGATTATTTTACCAGATGGAGTGCTGTGGGGGGGTTCTTTGGATTGCATTGGCTCCGAAATAACTCCATTATGGTCAGAGGGAGGGCTAGATGGTGGAGCTGCAGGCCACTAAAGTACAGTGGAACCAGAACAAAAAAAAAAAAAGGACACGAGTGAAAAGTTCTCAATTTCTCATTATCTTTTTGACACTATAAAAAAAAAAGTTTTAAAATTTAAAACTCCTTTTAATAAAGGGAAAAATGAAAAATGCCATTAGTTTTAAGTTAGATGTTTGCTTTATATTTCGGTTTAATGTATCAATTGTCATTTGAAAAAAAAAAAATAGAAGAAAGAAAAGAATCTAAATTATCAAGTACCTTGTTGCCGTTGTCGTAGAATGCCTGGGTAATTGCACCAGCAACTGCAAATGGGGAGGAAGAACTTTGAACTCCAGGCAAAGCTAAAACATCATAGTAGTTCATGATGATTATGAGAATAAATGTTTTCTTACCGTCAAAATTGAGATTTAGTCTGACCCTTTTATACAACCAAAAATAGAAAGTCAACATATAAATATTGTCATTGCAAATTGGAGCATGCGGAAATGATAATTAATTAGAAAAATTATAGAGTATCTTATTTATTAATTACAAGATTATAACATGATACAAAAGATCTCTCACTTTATTTTTTTGGTTTTTTGTGTGTGGTATCTTGTAAATTCTTAATGAAAGATCATCTATCAGTGGACAATTGATTCCTTGACTCATGTTAATTTCTTGGGCTTTTGAGGGGAGAAATTGTTGAAGTTCCATAAATTATGCAGTTTCTTTTCAAGGAACAAAATTTTACTCCTTTTCTCTCAAAATAATAATCATTTTTTTTACCTTTTTTACATATTAAGAATTTACATGTGATTTATATATTTACTTATATTACTTTTATAAAAATAAAAAAATTATTTCATAATATAATATATAATTAAAGTAAAACAAAATATTAAAAAATAAGTACTTATTTTCATCAAAAATGAAAACAACTACAATTAATTTGGATTAAAATTTGGGTAAAACGAACACTATCTTGGGACGAATGGTGCAATAAACTTCGTCTAAGAGTGCTGTGTTACCCCGCAGGGCATAAGTTTTTTGTTTGGCCAGACCCCTAAATTTGCCCCAAAAAGGGCATACCGACATACGAGCAACTTAACCCAATATAAGAACAAATTACCTTTCTAAATTATCGATTGAGACAAATTATCTAAACAAACATACACACTAAAGAGGAAGAGATTCTGGTTGGAGATAGTGGCCCATAACAGGATATTGTACTTGAAATAGATTCAACACCACATGGATCAGATTTAGATTTTAGAATGCATACAAATGCTAGCCTTGCACAACGTCCCACTTCAAAGCAGTTCAGTGCAGACATATAGTGTTTTTTTAGTACAAAACATAGCATGTGTTCAGATCAGTCTGTCTTAATTTGGAATTTAACATCTCTGAGATCTAAGCAGAACATGATGTGCATATTGAATTTCCCTTTTACATGGCAAAACAGCATCAATCCCCACCAACTTGTCTTTTCCACGAGTCTTCCACAATCAGCTCATCTACTCCCCAGTCTTCGTAACTGAGATCATTTTGGACAAAATTAGACAGGTCAGACACCAGAAACACAGTAAAGAAACACAAGAAGGATAAAAAACAGATCAGAAACATTATTCCCATTTATCCCATACATAATGTGAGAAACACAATGCTATTTCACCCTATTAGGAAGCAAAAAACTAAATATAAGATCTTAAGAGTCCATTGTTTTTCCCCCTTTTTTTTTGGGGGAAAAAAAGAAATCTAGTTTTCAGCTAATTCTCACCTTCCGTCGGGCAAGTAACGACGAATTGTAAAAGGGATCTTGCGTTCACGAAGCTCCTTCATGGCAATCTAAAACAATTTGGAAAATCAGATTCATGGAATGAAGAGGCAATAGGAAATCAGTATCTATGATCAATGATAACAAGTACTCTAAATGATCACTGATCATGTAATCAACATATCAATATGTTTTACTAAAATGAAGAAGAAATGACAAGGTTAAATGTCTAGAAATATCTAAGGGAAAGTATACAATATTTGATATTCAAGAGGGAATGACAATCAGTGAGAGTAGTAATGACAAATCAAACAACAATGCAAAGCAACTGAGAATTACAGAGAACATGAAGGGGAATACAAAAGGTAGTTTACAAGGGCAACCAGGACTTTCAATTATATTACATTATAATAAAATCACAATTAGCAATGTTAACACTGTAAAAGAATGAGAAAAATGGACAAAAGAAAGGCTTAAATCATTGTTATTTTTTCTTTCTGGTTGAGGTATCACAATATCACACGATACATTGGCTTATCATAAACATCTTGAATGGTAAGATTCATTCAAAATATTCTTTAAATATGGCATATTTACCACGCTGTGTATAGCTTAAGTTGGAAAAAATTTTTAAAATATGAAAATCAGTGGTTAAAATCTGAGACCAAATTAGTGCAGCACAAAATTCCTTGTCCAGCTCTCCCACTACACACCCTATTCCATTTGAACTAGTCATCTGACAATCTTATATCTAACAAGCAAGTAAACCAACCACTAGAGAAAATAAGCCCTTGGCCTAGAAAACATTGGCTGAAGGACCCCTTCTTTTTTTTTTTTTTTTTAAATCCCCCAAAAAAGGCAGAGGGACTTCTGAGGTCCCAAACTTGAAGGTTTAAATGCCCACCACCAGCCATTTTGTTACTCATTGCATAGAAGTAGCACAAAACTTGCCACAAGAAAAATGTTTAAACACACAAATTGCAAACAAAAACCATTGGGCATACCTGATTGTAGATGTGGAATTGGCTTGACCCTAGATCTTTAAACGACAAAAAGAGGCAGAAGTAGCAAAAGAAAAAAAAAATAATAGTCATCTAAATAAACTCACCTCAAGTGGGTCAGTCTCCCCCTCCAACTCGACCATAACAGGAGCATTCATGCTGCTCAGTCAAAACGTAGTTTGTCAAAATATCAATTTAGATATAACCCACCCCACCACCAAGGAACAAAACCGAAAAGAAGTTGATGTTTACAAAAGGAAACCTGATCTGCAGAGCACGGGTACCCAATATTCTAGCACGTTCATATTTCGTCATGTATTTAGATGTTTTACGAGTTTTTTCTTTGGACACCTGCGCTTCTCTGTCCTCAGTTTCAAGTGGTTCTGCCGGAACATCATCATTGTTATTGTTTTCCTCTTCCTCCTCAACACCCTCCTGCCCATCATTAAATAATTCATTATAATTAGTCACTTAAACTAGAATTCTCCTTAAAATGTAGACAAAGTAATGAATCCCCACTTCAACTTCTGGCTCTGGAGGCTCATCCTCATATCTGCAGGGACAATTTGTAGAAATCTTCATTAAGTACTTGAGCAACAATAATATACAGATTGAAAATTAGAACAGGCCATAAAACCCGAGAATGACGTCTTGCAAAATACCCATCTTGAAAATTTCTCGACCTTCAATTTCAAAAGAAAATTTGAAAACCAATGAAACAAGCGGTATAGCAGATTGAAACAAGCATTTAACAGTTTTATTTAATCCAATCAATAACCGTGTACCACTAACTGCTAGTTTCAAACTGCCATACCCAACAGCCCCTTCGTTTCAGCTGAAAATTTCTCAACCTATCTCATATTTTTCTCAAGCACAAGTAAAAACCATAAAACCATACCATCCAAAATCCTACCTTGTCGACCTTCTATTGGAATATCCATAGTTATACAAAGATAAAAGGCAGTTTCAATATAGAGAGAGAGAGAGGGGAAGAGAGAGAACCCCATGTCAATGTCGTTGTAGTCGTCGTCGGCCATTTTCGAAGGTTGAAGAAGCTTCGACTCTCTCTCCGGCGAGCTTCTCCGCTCGAAACCAAAGCCCTAAATTGCAGAAACGCAGCCTGAACGAAATTATTAGGGCTTTGCAGCCAGAAATAGCAGCTGAGAGGACGGATATTCGGGTTGGGTCTTTTCCGACCCGCCCAAAAAAATCGAGTGCCGAAGAATTTCCCCGGTGCTATTTTCAGATCCAAAATCCTAAAAGTTTCGGACCTATTTCGTTAAGAAGCCCATTCCGAAAAAGAAAATGAAAAGGCCCAGAAGCTCATATATGTCTGTAGGATTGATCAAAGCCCGATAAGACTGAGGCTTAATTTTGAAAGAATATCATTCTATGTAACTGCAGCAATAAGGTTTTTATTTTTAATATTTTAAAATTATATAAGATATATTTAATATGTTTAATATTTATTTTAATTAATATTTTATATATTTAAAAAAAAAAGCCATAAAAATTAAAAAACTAACCACTAAAAAAGTGTACTAAACAAAACTAAACTTATATTTTTTAAAAAATTCAGAAACTAATTTCATGCACAATGCTTTCTTATAAGGGAATGAGTCATACATCAATTGGTTCGACACTTTATGGTGCATATTCTATAAACTGAACAAATTATAAAAGCAAAAGTAAAAATACAAATTTACCTTTAAAGTTGTCTTTTTCCTTACAAAATCCATTTCCCAAATGATAGCAAAAACAAATCATTTGAATCCTAACAAAACTCAATCAAGCATTCAAGCACCAAATTAGAATTTTGAGTAAGTTTTCTAAATGATAGCAACACCAAATCTTAAGAAAAAGTTCATTTTCTCATAAAATCATCTTTGAGTTAACCCATGATTTTGTAGCCCATTTGACACATAAAACAGTTCTATTTTTGGGATGATATAGTAGAAAGTGGAGTACATGTGGCTGAAGCCAATTGATAGAAAAGGGAAAGAAAACAGGAAAAATTTTTGCAGTGTTAGTATTGTACGCAACTTTACTATTTTGCTTTATTTGCAAAAGTTCATTGTTGGATTGAGTTGAAATCTTGTTTGGATGTTCAAGAGACATTAATCTATATTTTGAGCAGTCAATTTTTTATTTGAAGTTTTGTAGGTTATGATTTTGTGCCATAACAAAAACTCATTTTCTATGATCTATTTTTCTTGTAGTCTTATTTTTTGGTCGGTTTATAGCCTTTTAGTCCTCTTATTTGGTGCTGGGTTCAGGTGTTAAAGAACTTGTTCATTTCAATAGGTAAAAAGAGGGAGGAAGAGAGGGAGGAGGAAGAAAGTTGAGAAACTAGTGTTGAACTATTGAAAAGAGAGGAGAAGAGACAAAAAGAAAAGGGATATTGTGAGGAAGAAGATGGTTTTAAAAATAAATTTGTAATTTTACTTTTACAATATACTTAATTTATAAAGTGTACATCGTCGAATGTTGATTCAGTAGATGAATGAATCACTTCCCTTTTTTATAATAAACTCTTTTATTCAGTAATATAATATTTTAAAATTAACAACAAAACCATTTGTGTATAGATCAACCTAGCGATCGAGGTTTAAAGAAATTGAGAAGAGAAATGTTTGCCCAAAATCAACAAGAAATGCTAGTCATACTCGGAAATGTCGACTATATTTTTCTATTTAAAATTTTTTTAAAAAGATTTAAGGACCAATGCGGTCCAGAGTGTGTGTGGACATAGCACTTCTCTAAGAAAAATGGTTTGGATAAAATTAAAGTACTTGCTTTACTCACAATCTCACATAAAAATACAAAAACAAAAAATAAGTGCGAGCTCTGCCTCTCAAACAATCAAAGGACTGAGCAAGGTATACTGTACTGTCAAGAAACCTAGACCATCCAAAATTCATAAAGAAACACAACTTGTTTATTATTTCAGATGGTCAATGAACAAGTTATACATTGAACAAAGTAAGAGTTCCTACTTCGCATTAATATCACACGGTCAATGAACAAGTTATACATTGAACAAAGTAAGAGTTCCTACTTCACATTAATACAATCTCTTATATCAATGCTTTAATCCCAAAGGAAAAAAAAAATACAGGTTTTTTTAATATTGGTACACTTAAGGATGCATTTATTTTATATATTTATTATTAATTTATATAAAAAATTATAAAAATAAATTTTATTTTTAATATTAATTAAAATAATTTAATTAAATAATTAATAAAATTTAAATTAATTTTTATTTTTATATAAATTCATAATAAAAAATGTAATTAATATATAATTAATTTATACACTTAGAATACAAAAACATGTTAAAAAATTCTAAATATTAATAATGTTCATTTTATTAGGTTATATCAATGGTTTGTTGATTTGAGTGGAAAAAATTTAATTTTTTTAAAATAAAATTTTAAATTTGAATCTTATAAATAATAAAATAAATATTAAAAAAATTTATGAGATTTAATAAAATTTGATATGAATCAATTTTAAATTTATCAAAATCCAATATACTTCCCGCATAATAGAAAAAAAAATATCACTAGGTTGTACTTAATTGTTGCGTTGACGTTGGGTTCCTCCTACTTTCCAATTTCAAAAATATTTTCTTATTTTCATCTTTCCATCATTACAGAACCACAGAGAATACTCATTATTCTTTTTTTTTTTTTTTTGGGAAAATACGCAAGGGAAGAGAATCCTCATTATTCGTCACCGTAAATGCAATTTTAACGGCTCAACCCCCAACAAATCTGCTTCCTGATTGATAGACTTCATGAAAATATTTTTGTGATTCCCAATTAGTTCCCACCGCACGTCTCGGCAGTTCCATTTTCTTTACTAAAAATGAGAATTTGTGTAACATTAAATTTTTAATAGAAATTTTATTTTATAATTTATATTTTATTAAATTATGAAATAAAAATTTTAATATTAAAAAAATAATTTTTATTTAATAATTAATATAATTTAAATTTTAATATACCTTTTTATTCTTTAATAATACTTCAATAAAAAATAAAAAAATATTATAATATACTTATTATTTTTAAATTTTAATTATTAATAAAAAGTAAACCGTCAATATTAAAAATGTCTCTCCCCTATCAATGGTTCACTTTTTTCCTAAATAACATAAGGTTTGTTACTCCATTTTTTTATTTCACGATCGTTTTCAGATTTGAATTTGATTAAATATTATATAATATAAATGGTAGTGATTGGTAAATATGTAGTTTAAGTATATTTCAGATTTGATTATGTACTTTGGACTTTCTTTGGTTCCGTTCCCAGTCTGACTTCCGTATGTGGAATTTAATAAATTAAGGTACATCTACATAGGACCGCCAGGGCGAGTTTTGGACCATCTTGATTTATATAATTAGTTAGTCTTAATCTCAGTGTTTTTTTTTTTTTTTTTTGAACATTTTGACACGGGACGGGTTCGAAACTCGTCCAGGGGAGCGGGGAATACACCTAACAAGCTGATTAATGTCAGTGAACCTCTAGGCCCAGATGGGTCTTAATCTCAGTGTTGACTAATATTAATAAAGTAATTTTAATTTAAATATTTTAATCCAAATAAATTAAAATAAAAATAAAAACCCAGCTAAACCAGATCTAAAGCAGTCCACTTTCTATTGTGGAGATTGTTCTCCACATTCACTTGCTCGAATAAAACTCACGGTTAGATACACTGCAGAGCTAAATTTAGGCTTAACTCTTTATTGAGCTCTTTAATTTATAAATTTTAAAATTATTAGTCCTTCACTTAAAAATTTAATGGTATTAGTTTTTTAACAATATAATTTGAAAGAATTTATTATTATTTAACAAATTTTAATATCACACTATTAGTAAAACACTATTTCAATCATAATTAAATAATACAGTCAACCACCCTTATCTTACACGACGTGCTACTATAGCAATGCCATACTCTATCATAATAATTTTTTTTATAAAAAAAAAAAAAACTTATTTAGATTCTTGACAAAAATAAACCATTTAACTTGATTAGAGTGGGGCTGATAAAAGAGAAATTTTGTTAATTGCAATGGTGGCATGTCGCATAGGATAGAAATGTTGACTATATTACTAACTAAGATGAAATTAAATAACATTTGGTTAACGATATAAAATTAAAATTTTTTAAATAAGGATAAATTCTTTCAAATTATATTGTTGAATAGTTAATACCTTTAAGTTTTTAAACAACGACCAATAAATTAAAAAGTTATATATAGGGTTTGACTGTAAATTTAATATTCAAATCTTAAAATTAGTATTGAAAACTATAATTTATTTAAATACATCTAAATCATGTGAATGATATATTCATAAAATTATTTTGAAAGAAATTAATCAATGTAAAAACTAATTTAAAAATACCATAACTATAAATACTAGAAAAAAAAATACTCCACTAAAATTGAAGCAATAAATGTGCCTTGCGTCCGCAATTTTGCTTTTTGGTAAACCTTTGTTATGGCCCTTGACAACCTTTAATCCATTAAAATTGAATTTTTCGATTTCTCAAGTTCTTGAATAGACAGCATTGCTTAACTTAGTCGACTAAAATGTGCAATTTTCTGGTTTCTCAATCTCCTACTTCCTCAGTTCTTGTTTTTAGTCCTCACAGCTGCTCATGGTCCTTTCCGTTACTTTCCTCATCTTTCATATGCTTTCCATTTGCTTTTCTGGTTTCTCAATCTCCTACATCCTCAGTTCCTGTTTTTAGTCCTCACAGCTGCTCATGGTCCTTTCCGTTACTTTCCTCATCTTTCATGCGCTTTCCATTTGCTTTCACCTTTCTCTGCTTTCCATTTGCTTTTCTGGTTTCTCAATCTCCTACATCCTCAGTTCCTGTTTTTAGTCCTCACAGCTGCTCATGGTCCTTTCCGTTACTTTCCTCATCTTTCATGCGCTTTCCATTTGCTTTCACCTTTCTCTTCATCTGTTTTCATGCTTTAGTAAGGTCCATTCCTTTTGGACCACCCGACTGTATATCTCAAAGTTGTCTTAAATGGCTAAAAATGTCAAATTAAAAATTAAAAATTTCATGTTTAAATCATTGAGGTAAAGAGGAATGAATAATAGAAAAAAGAGAAATGTATACACAAATATTTTTTGAATGATTATTAAGAGTATATATATTATTTCAATAAATTAATTTTAAGAAACTCCTTTTTATATCGAAAAGCTAACATTTACCATAAAATATCATGCATAATATGATATATTAATAATAAATTGA
>BPVZ01000022.1:2416271-2433355 GCA_020521535.1 Rubroshorea leprosula | reverse complement strand
CTCCCTTATCCCTCCCGAGCTTTCGACATGGCTCACTGCTCTCGCTGCCTCATCCCATGGCACAAATACGGTAATTAAGGTTTTAAAATTAGCATGTACTAATCCATCAAATTAAGAGCATACTTAGTTAAACTTTGTTTCAGATTTTTGACATTGTTTGTATTTTATAAGTTTAAATTTTTTTTAAAAAATTTTATATTTTTTATCTTTATTTTAACTTTAAAAAATTTTAAACAGTAAATTTTAAAATTTTCAAAATTTTATTTTATATAAATTTTTTACTCACTTTTTATTATTTTTAAAAATAATTTTAAAATTTTTTTTAATAAAAATTTAAACATATAACTCACAAACAAATAATATTAAAATTTCTCTCCTACCAAAAAAAAAGCTAATAGCTCTAAAAGTTTCACCCAACATATATGCCTTTAAGTTGGCTTGCTCAGTTAACTACATTTTTCTTTTTATATGAAATAGATGGGGTCTTTTTGATTGAAGTGGATCGGGTTCTGAGACCCGGCGGGTACTGGATTCTATCGGGTCCTCCGATCCGGTGGAGGAAATATTGGAAAGGGTGGGAAAGAACGAAGGAGGATTTAAATGAAGAACAGGTCAACATTGAGAAAGTAGCGAAGAGCCTGTGCTGGAAAAAGTTTGTGGAAAAAGACGATATTGCCATTTGGCAAAAGCCCTTGAATCATTTTAATTGCAAAACCAACCCCAACAATAACCCGAATCCGAGTTTCTGCCCCACCCAGGATCCGGATAAAGCCTGGTATACTGATTTGGAAACTTGTTTGACCCGTTTACCCGAAGTTTCCGATGATCAAGAAGTGGCTGGTGGAGCGGTGGCAAAGTGGCCAAAGAGGCTGAATGCGATCCCACCCAGGATCAGGGAGGGAGCGGTGAAAGGGGTGACGGTGGAGAATTTCGAACAGGACTTAGAACTGTGGAAGAGGAGATTGTCTTATTACAAGACTGTGAACAATCAGTTAGGACAAGGTAAAAGGTACAGGAATATTTTAGACATGAATGCTAATTTGGGAGGCTTTGCTGCTGCCCTAGTGGACGATCTGGTGTGGGTCATGAATGTGGTTCCGGTGGAGGCCAATGTTAATACACTTGGAGTTATCTACGAAAGGGGACTCATCGGAACATATCAAGATTGGTATATAAGAAATTCAAACTTGAAATTTCTAAAATTGAATTCGTGTAAGATAAAACTTAAAAGTTATTGCATTAACCCTTTGAATTAATTCTGTCACAGGTGTGAAGCCATGTCGACTTATCCTAGGACTTATGACTTCATTCATGCTGATTCTGTGTTTAGCCTCTATGAGAACAACTGTGAGATGGAAGATATATTGCTGGAGATGGATCGGATTTTGAGACCAGAAGGCGGCATCATCATCCGAGATGATGTTGATATGGTGGTGAAGATCAAGAGGATAACAGACGGACTGAAATGGGACAGTCAGATTGTTGATCATGAAGATGGACCTCTAGTCAGAGAGAAACTCTTTTTTGCAGTGAAGGTGTATGAAACAGTTCATACTACTGCAGACCAAACATCTTGAACAACATTTCTGCTTTGTTGCCCGAAATTCAACTTAATTAACAAATCAATAGGATTTTTTTTTTTTTGTTTTCAATTATTCGATTTGGTTTTTTATCTCTATTTTCAATTTTTTTTTATAATAATACTAAATTGTACTTTGTCTTTTGTAAAAGTGTTTGTTCGGAAAAATAATAATAAATTAAATTTTGTAGTACATAATTGTAAATTCATACAAAATATTATAAAAGTAATTTAAAAATTAACAACAAAAAATTTATTCTTAAGTAATAACAGATTTATAACTTCACCTTCTAACTTTTAAGAAATTGAAAGCAACTTTTATAAATATCAAAAACACTTTTAAAAAATTATGTTTATAATCACAAAAGAGTGTGTTTGATTTAATTGATTTATCAATCTATAACATTTTTTCCTTAAACAACTAGTTAGGACATTTGTAAACGTTAACTTATAAATTGATTTTAAATTATAAAATAGTAAATATTAATTATTTTATTAATTATAATTATTAATTATTTTTATCAATTAAACCAAATCAAGTAAAAAAAAAGAAAAAAGTAAAGCATAAGATAATAGCATTGGGCTATAAGCTCAAGTGCCTAATGGAAGTACGAGATGAATAAGGTTGAGAAAGTGAGCCGATCTAATTGCGAAACCTTGTTCAAAAAATAAATGGCCCAATGTGGCCTAAAAAATTAAATGGCCCAAAGAAAACATACATCGACCTAAGCAAAAATATATGATGCTGGCGCTAGGTTGGTTTACATTCTGTTCTTCTTCGTTTGCAGCTGTTGCCGCCATGGTGCTCAAGTAAGTTTTTCTCTTCTTCTTTAATCTTTCCTTTTCATTTCCTGCTAATTATTTTGTTTTAATAACACTGGAGGTTGAATCTTGGTCAACTTCATTTGTTTCGGGGATTTGAGTTGACATTGCACCATTGCTGTGCAGATTGATGTCACTTCTTTAATTATGAATGTAGGTGTAAAACCTTTAATTTAACTTCAATTTTTTAGAGTTTTATTGATTATTATTACTTTACTTTAATGGGGTTTTTTAAATCTCCTTGCATAGTTGAGGAATGCAGCTTTTTGAGCATTTGAGGTTAAGAATGATTCCATACTGGGTAATAAAATTTTGCATATAATTGGTATCTAACCATATTGAATCCCTTGATCCTACAAGAAATGTAAATTGCCCGTGTTGGGATACTTATCTTGATCAATTATCTTGGAATGTGTCTTGTGGGAAATTTGTTTGCCTGTATTATGGTTGTTCCTTTTAGCTTAACTGAATGTTGGATTGTTGTTAAGTTGATGATATATTCTCCTACCAGTCATGTTGACATTACCACGTTTTAGCTTCTCTTATAGGAATTTTTTAACCTATAGGTTAAGGGCGCAAGTTAATGGTACATTTATTGCACCTTTTCATCATTAATTTGCATGGAAATGAATAAAAGTTGATTTAAGTTTTATCAAATTGTTTCACATGTCACTGATATTGAAAATAAAGTTGACTTTTATAATTTTTCATACAAATTACTAATGAAAATATGCAATAAATAGACCCTAAGGGTACAGGTTAGAAAAACCATTTTTTTATGTTCTCTGCATCAAACTTAAAATTTGGTAGGGTAGCAACTACTCTTGAAAGTTTTGTTTACTTTTGGAAATTTCAGGACTGAACTATGCCGCTTCAGTGGAGCCAAGATTTACCCGGGGAAGGGTATTAGATTTATTCGCTCAGATTCCCAGGTTAGTGCAGTGATGGTATCAGCTCTAGATTTACTTCAAGTGTCTTTGTTTGTATATCTTGTTTTCCTTCCTTTTTTTTCATGTGTCAATATGATATTATGATTACTCCATTTGGTGAAAGTAAATAAACTTTATTGTTCCATTAAGGTCTTCCTTTTTGCCAACTCCAAATGCAAGAGGTATTTCCACAACCGTCTGAAGCCATCTAAGCTAACCTGGACAGCCATGTATACAAAGCAGCGTAAGAACGTAGTGAGAAGTACTTACTGATTCTTAGATAATTAAATCAGAAATTTTTTTTCTTTTATGAGTCATCATAGGATTTATGCTTTATGTTCCTTTTTCCTTTGTTAACGCGTGCAGGATATTGCTGCTGAAGCCATCAAGAAGAAGCGTCGCACCACAAAAAAGCCTTACTCAAGGTCCATTGTTGGTGCCACCCTGGAGGTCATTCAGAAGAGAAGAACAGAGAAACCTGAAGTTCGGGATGCTGCAAGAGAAGCTGCTCTGCGGTATGTTTAAGCTTGTATAGACCTTTAATCCCCTGGGGCCTTGGAATTACTTACCATCAGCATGCAAGTAGGAGTATTCTTTTTGATTGACCTGACTTTTGTCTGCAGTGAACTTAAAGAGAGAATTAAGAAAACGAAGGATGAAAAGAAGGCCAAGAAGGCTGAAGTAATGGCTAAGCAACAGAAGACTCAAGGTAAAGGTAGCATGAATAAGGGTGCTGGTCCAAAGGGCCCCAAGCTTGGAGGAGGCGGTGGAAAACGCTGAAACCTTCCAACCCTTGCTGTAACAGAATTGGGGGCTGAGCAAACATCCTTTTCAGTCTCATCCTTTTAGATCAAAGATTTTACCTCAAAAATTTTGTTTAGCTTCCCTTTCTTCCATGATTTGTTATAATGGTTAGACTACCCGGATGTCATTTTCGCACTATTTCTTAAAAATGTTGTACAAATTACCAATGATTTCATCTGAGATTTGAGGACTCTTACAGGTAGAATGTTATTGTCGCTTAATACACAAGCACATCTCAAATTCTATTTTACCTACCTTTGAATGGTTCTAGTGACAGCCATCAGGCTTTGCTACTTTAATGGCAAATGGAATGTTACGTGCTCCAAGCTCCAACCTCGTAGTAATGGTGATAATGAAAGATGATTCAATCATATGATTGCCAGGTAGCAAACGGAAGACCGCAGAGGGAGTGCTTATTAAGAAACAGCCCAATCCCAACTGTCTAAATAAAAGACCAATCACCTCATCCAAAGACAGCCCACAACTGCCGTGTACTTCAGCCTAAATATATAATAATAAATATTGATGGATATATTTTTTAATTGTACATATGTTATATATTTATTAAAAAATTATTATTTTTTAATTTAAAATTAAATATAAAAAAACTTAAAATATAATCTTGCATATGTAAAATTATTGAATTAATTATATTTATATTATATTTTAATAATTATATTAAATAAATATAAAAAATATATTAAATAAAAAAATATACTAATAATTTTCTTAAAATAATATTACTTCTATGTAACATTGTCAAGATTTCCACGTAATGTTGTTGTCTAGCAACATGATTGATCTTGTAAGTTGCTTGTAAGTTGTTCAAGCTAATAGTTCTACTTTATTCCTTGTTTTATGCTGGAAATTTCCTGGAAAATTAATGGAATAGAATTGCTTAGTATTGTTGTACCAGGTTGTACTATAGCCAATCAATTGGTTTTTTTTTTTTTTTTGAATATGGGAAAATCATGGAGAAAAGGATTTTTTCAATTTCGTTTGTGAAAGTGAAATTTTTGACCAAATAAATTTAACTATTTAGTCTTTGAAAACGAGCTACTAAATCTAAGAATTCGATTCAATCAGTTAATAATTTAATATATTATTAAAAAGAAAGATGATATATCAATTTACACGTGTGCTTCTGCAAAATGGGTTTTCCTGTTTTATTTGTTTATTTTTTTATGTGTGTCGAGATTTAATTTGAGCTTTAACTTATTGCACCACGTAAGATATACAAGTAATGGTATTATAGACTCTTTCCCGTTTCTAGAGCCTTGCTTCTACTGTTGGGAATTTGGTATCCTACATCACGATATCCTCTTTACAAAGATAATGAGTTGATTGTTTTGTTCGTGTGAACCAACTAATCTTCAACTTTATTATGTCTAGACAAACAAGAGACCAGAGCCTTCTAGGAAAGGACAAATATGTATGTATGTATATATATATAGGTGTAATATTAATGTATATCGATCTTAATTTTTAAAAAAATTATATTTATGATATTAATGTATATTAATTTTGATTTTTAAAAAAATTAGACTTTTGATTTATATTTAAAATTTTTAATTTAAAATTTTAATTATTTTTTAAATCTAAATATTAATATTGAATAAAAATAAAATTTTAAATTTTAAATTAAATTTTAATTAAATAAAATGATATAATTTTTAATTAAAATTTTAATTTTTTTTTTAAATTAGGACTAATATGTTTTTTTTTTTTAACAAGTTATCAAAGAACGAGCTCGAAACCCACTCATGAAAAGAGAGAATGCACCTCAAACTAGCAAACTATCAATCGATCCGAAAGGTCAAGTGCAATATGTCTTTTCCTATATGTATATATGTATGGTATAAACTATTATAAAAGTAGGCCAAAAGGAATTTTGAATCTTTTGATCATTGATGAGAAAGTAATTAGATGGGGAATACCTTCGGTATTCAAAATGATGGGGAAAGGAAACAGATGGTATAAATTTTAAGAATCTGATTCCTTCTTTTATTTGATTGTTTATAATTATAAAAAATTAACACAATTTGAACTCACAACTATTTATAAATTTCCATATTCACACGCACTTCACAGGTATCAAATAAGATTCTGCTTTTAAAAATAACAGGGCACCATCTTAAAATTGCTTTCACCTCTTAATGGCAAGAGAGCGATTGAAACTATATTCTCAACATAATTTGAGTTATTATACTTAACCAGTAAACTATTTTTAAATACAAATGGTTCATGTCCGATTTGTGATATATTTATTGTTATGAAAATAAGTTAAAATGGTTCTCTACTTTATTAATAAGGGTTTTTTTTATCTTATGCACATAGATAAAAATATAATAAATAGATTTTTTATTATTATATTTTATTAAAAGTGTAAATATTATTTTTAATTTAATTAATTAATCAATTAAAATCATTCACGTATTAGTGATATTAAAATATATATTAATTTTTATAATTTTTTATATAAATTAAATAAAAAATATATTTATTATACTAATAACATATCAAAAATATAAAAATCAAAATGTATTAACGTTCAGTACGTTCATCACAACTATTTAGTAAGTAGATCTCATTCATTAAATGATTTCACATTGAGATCTACTCAACAAATGATTGTGATGGACGTCCTGATTTTTTAAACTCTCCTAACATATACTCTTAGAATACAAATTAAGTAAACCTTATTAATAATTATAAAATATGTAATTAATACATGATAGTTGGCAAAACATCATTCTTGTTTACAATATATTTATTGCAGCCATCATGAATTGATTGTTGGGCTAATAAATTTTTAGTGAAACTCAATTTATTTTTTAGACGGAAAGGCTGGAAAATGGGAGTTTGTAGTGTAAATAAATGAGGGTATTTTAATCTTATTAAAAAAATAAAAAAAAACCCCTAATTAATTACAATGACATAATACATAAAAATATCTTTATAATTAGCATCAAATTTTCTAATAAATACTTATTATCCCGTGCCTTAAGGTACAAAATAAAAAATTCAATTTTAAAAAATAAATAAAAACAAATAAAGGTTAGCAAACTAAATTTTTTTATGGAAATTTTTTAGAGTTTAAAATAAAATAATATTCGAGTTAAAAGCAATTAAAATAACACTATTCAAAAGAACCCGCGTCCGTTTAAATTTCCGGTAACTAGGAAACTCCCATTCCGCGTAGATATCGTGTTCTCACAATCACAACGCTGACCCCACCAACCAATCTCCATCAGCCACGTAAACAATTTAAACTATATTCCCAAAACACGCCTATTAGGTGGCAAAATCCCATTCGCCAGTCAAAAATCAAAACTTTTGTCTCTTCCCCAGTTCTTCCTCGTTACTGCGACGGTTAGAACTGTACTCCCTCTCCTCCTCCCCTGAAAAAGCACTGCCCCACTCCCTCGCCCTTTCTCCCTCAATATTCCGTCACTTCCTCCCCAATTTCTCAATCTACGCATTAAAACCCTTCACCAACTCCACCCAAATTTCTTTAATCTGTCACTTCTGGGTAAAGGGTCGAAGGAAAAATTTGATCTTAACGGGAAACAATGCAGCCTGCCACCGGGGACGATATAGAGAGCAGGGGGGCGAAAAGGAGCCGCAATAACAGCTATTCGTCGGGTTCGACATACGTGATAGAGGAAACGGAGACCCAATGGACGTCTTGGCTAGTACCCATGATCGTCGTCGCCAATATTGCTGTGTTCGTGGTTATTATGTATATTAATAATTGTCCGAAGCATCAGCAGGTTGGGCCTGGCGGCAAGTGTGTGGCGAGGTTTCTTGGGCGGTTCTCCTTTGAACCCCTCAAAGAGAATCCCCTCTTCGGTCCATCCTCTTCCACGTAATCACTGATTCCCTCCAATATTTTGTTTTCACTTTCCATTTCTGTTATTTTTGGTTTTTTATTTTTCCTAGGTAAGCTAAGCTTTTGGGATTCCGTGGATGGTGTTTGTTGGGTTTGCTTGTTAGGCCCTTTTACGGTGAAAGTTTGGTGGGGTTTTGAAGCTGTGGTTCTCTCTCTGTTACGTTATTAGTAATATGTTTTCCTTGAATAGTTATTGGATTTAGTTACATTTTGATCAAGTCTTCCTGAGTCTGTTTTGGACTAAATTTGTTTCTTCTACTACTTCATGATCTTCTACTGGATGTTCTTGCTGTTTTTTGATGTTCGAGTTGGAAAAGTTAGCTGTTTTTCAGTGGTGTTTTGATGATTGGATTCTTGAAATTTGAAGTTGTAGTTCTAGGATTTAGTTTGGGTCTAATTCAGCTTCCTCCGCGATTCTAGCTCTATTTTTACTGTTAATTCAAATTGAGAATTCATACAAAAATTGGTGTGATTTAGTTTTCGTTTTGTGTTAGATGTGTTTAATGAATCTCCCTTCAATCTGCCTTCTCTTGTTTCAAATCTATTCCCTGTTTTTCTTGCTTTGCTCGGTACTTTCTTTTTTCTGTGGAAGTTCCTAGCTGGGAATATAAATTATAAAACCTGGCTTTGGTTGTGGAAAAATTAATTTGGTGGATCTGGTGAGATGCTTCTTTATATCGGCTTTCAATATGTGAATCTAAAAAGTTTCATTTTCTGTTATTAATTTTCTCTAGGTAGCTTATATATGCTGTGCCTATCAAGTTGCTAGTGTGTTTGGTGAGCTGTCACTAGAAAATTTAATTGTTCTCCATCTATTACTGTTATCAACAACTGGCCAACAAGGGCACTGGTTTGTCATTATAGCATTTTTATTAAGTTGATCAAAAAGCCAAACTGGTTTCATGAATTTGCCTGGTTTTGCATTTTAGCTTCTCC
Organism: Rubroshorea leprosula; assembly: GCA_020521535.1. Classification (NCBI taxonomy): domain Eukaryota; kingdom Viridiplantae; phylum Streptophyta; class Magnoliopsida; order Malvales; family Dipterocarpaceae; genus Rubroshorea; species Rubroshorea leprosula. The sequence continues at coordinate 2,424,393 of BPVZ01000022.1, read as the reverse complement.
TTAAGTGAATCTGACCTTATGTATTGGTCGTGATTTGCAACAAGCAAGTCGAACATCGAAAGTTCAGTTTCTTGGATTTATTTATTTATTTGTACTTAAAGAAGAAATGAAGATATTAATTAGAGAAAAAGGAATTGAGATGATTATGTTTCTGTTTTTGAAGACTGAGGAAGTTGGGAGCTCTTGATCGGACCAAAGTTGTTTATGATCATCAGGGATGGAGGCTTATTTCCTGCATCTGGTTGCATGCCGGTGTCATTCATCTTGTTGTAAACATGCTAAGCCTCGTTTTCATTGGTATCCGCCTTGAACAGCAGTTCGGATTTGGTATGTTGCTCATTTCCATTCCTGATCATTCTAGACTAGTTAAAACTTAGCCATGTAATATATGTAAAATAATTTGATGATAATTTCTAAAAATCTTGTCAATTATATTTAAAGATCATGAAAAATGATATTACATTTGCTGTTTCAATGTGGCAGTGCGGATTGGAATTCTCTACCTCTTGTCAGGATTTGGTGGAAGTGTGCTTTCTTCTCTATTTATCCAAAACAGCACCTCTGTTGGTGCTTCTGGTGCTCTCTTTGGTCTTCTTGGTGCAATGCTTTCGGAACTGATCACAAACTGGACTATATACACAAACAAGGTGGATAATGCTCTTTGTTGCTTCAAAATCAGTGTTGCTCTATAAATATTTTCACGTATACTGGATTACATCACTCCAAGCGATCTATGCATCAATTTAGCAATCTAAGGTTGTTTATAGTCTTGATTATTTGTCACATTAATGACAACTTGCAAAGTGCTTTCCTTATTGTTCCGCAGGCTGCAGCGTTGTTCACCCTCCTGGTTGTGGTTGCCGTTAACCTTGCACTTGGAATCCTACCACGCGTTGATAATTTTGCACATATTGGTGGATTTTTGACGGGGTTCCTCCTTGGTTTTGTTCTGCTACCTCGTCCTCAGTTTGGCTGGTTGGAACGTCAGAATCTTCCAGCTGGTTCCCAAATTAAATCCAAGTACAAGCCCTACCAATATGTGCTATGGTTGGTTTCTCTGGTTCTGTTGATAGCAGGGTGAGTACCTAACCTTCCAGACAATAAGCGATTACTATGCTTCTCAATCTATATGGTCCTGAAATGATTTGAATTTCAATTAAAATCCTTTATTATAATTGACAGTACTTTTTCATTTCAGAACAATTACCATTGTTATATGCATTTGCATTTTGCAATGAATGGTTTTTGTTATGTGATAGACCAATTTGTCATGTTCGGTAAAAGTGCAACACAATGGTAAATGTTTCACTTCTGTATGCCCCATATAACACCTCAATCGTCAATTCCTCATGTCTCTCATTCCCGTACATATTGAGATGTGGGGCATGGTTTTATTGTTCTATGTAGAGGCAATTGGTGATGCATAGGATTTTAGGTTTCAATCGTCAATTCCTCATGTCTCTCATTCCCGTACATATTGAGATGTGGGGCATGGTTTTATTGTTCTATATATGTAGAGGCAATTGTTTCACTTTTGTATGCCCCATAACACCTCAATCGTCAATTACTCATGTCTCTCATTCCCGTACATATTGAGATGTGGGGCATGGTTTTATTGTTCTATGTTGAGGCAACTGGTGATGCATAGGATTTTAGGTTTCTTACATTAGCTAGCAGCCATGAACCTTGAAAGAGTAACTTCCTTTTCTTTTCATGCTTGCTAAAAAGCAGATTGACAGTTGCATTGGTGATGCTTTTCAAGGGAGAGAACGGAAACGATCACTGCCATTGGTGTCACTACCTGATCTGCGTACCCACCGCTAGCTGGGACTGTAATAATGTAGCTTAGATTCACATAATAGCATCTGAGGATTTCATTTCATACATGTAAATATGTTGTAGCTTGTGATTACTAGTCTTTGATCATCATACAGCTTCTGTTACTATTACTTTTACATCTTTTTTTGTAGTGAACAGACTATTGTTTTTACATCTGATTCTGCTGCTACATAATGTACAATTTTCATGGATGTATGAAAGTTTTTAGTTTGTTAAAATTAAATGAATTCATTTATGTAGATGTGCTTTATATTAAATAAAAAAAAATGTAATTTCTCATGAATTTTTTTATCCTAACAGGGTAGTCTATTTGATATAAAATTTAAGATGGAAATTGTACATACAAAATATCATGGGCTGCAGGGCAGAGGCTCATTTAACCTTCATGAACCTCACAACTTCTTCATTGCACACCAACCCAACTCAAATTTCACTATAAAATTTACATATTTCACTGAGTAATAAGTCTGAAGATATAAAATTCCTTGAAACTGATATGGGGGAACATAAACTAACGGTAGCATTGTTGATGTTCTTATGGGCAACATCAAGAGTTGCTGCCTCGGACTGCTCCACCGTGATGGGGTTGATCTCTGCCTGCACGGCCTTCATCACTTATGGTTCACCAGACCCTTACCCTGGTTCACCATGCTGTGATGCCATGATGAGCTTGAATTTGCTTGGTGATTCTACTGAAAACAGGAGATTGGTGTGTAGATGCCTACTTAGTCTCATCAACACTTACAACCCCAATGCCACAGCCATCGCCACCCTGCCTGGCTTATGTGGTGTCTCCTTGGGCTTCACCATCGATCCTAACACTGACTGCAACTTGTATCAATCTTTTTCTTCCTCTTTCTCTTCGGAAAATAATTATTGCACGCACATCATGCTCAACAAATGACATGATTCACTTTCAATTTACATACATTATTGGTTATTATGGCTTTTGGTATATTTATATGGCTCTTGGTAATTTCAACATGATTATGCAGTGTTCCATAAGATTATGGCTATTGATGAGATGCAATTTCAAGGAGTAAGGCATGTGGGAAAGGCCAAATAAGAAGGCTGTCTTCAGCTGCAGAAACAAGTATACTCAAGAACTGGGACAAAGTATAGTAAAGAGTAAAATATATATATATATATATATATATATGTTTTTTTTGATCTTTAAGGTTCTAGCTCCTGCATTGCTTGTGTATTTGGGCAAATCAATAACATCTTAGTTGCCTGTCCTTGTCATTTCCCACCCACGAATTCACAGGTTACAATCTAGATATATAATCAAAGACTGCAATGATTTGATTCTAAAAAGAATGATTCACTAAACCATTTTGATCTATTTGCTCACTGTTCAAGTGTCATTTTCAAGCTCACTTAGAGCCAAAACTGGAGATAAAAGAAGATTAAGACATTAGGAACAATATCTCATGATCCAATGTTTTTTTGATTCTGCTGTCCTACTATGGGTAACATAAACCTGTATACCATAATTTTAATGTCACTTTTCGGGTGCTGTCAATTCCAACAAACCATTCACGGGAAAGGTAACAAGGGTTTAACTTTAACCTCTGTGAATGCCTTGAAATTACCCTGACATTAGTCTTGATATGAAACCTAAAACATTTATTTTTTCTCAATTAGGAGACAAATCTGTGTTCAAAAAGCAATATTAGTGTTAACTGTAATGCATGTGAACCAACATTTCTAAGGCACCCAACTGATTCATTAATGATGTTAAGATGGTTGTGGAAAAGTAACATAGTTTTGTAAAATCATGGAGAAACAATTACAACTCTGGCATGGCCGCCAGTAGGCCACACATGAAAAATAAACAGTGGCAAGAGAGAAAAGGAAGCATCATCAAACTTGGCTGGCATTTCCAGGCCTGTACACGCGACCAGATACAAGTTGATTAGTCCGGTGCCTAAAGTCAACAGGTTGAGCAAAATCACCTTCGGGATTTATGGTGTCCCCGGCATCCCATGGACCCTGAATGCTTCTTCTTGTTGAACCATACTTGTCGAACTCAAGCCTCTGCCTTGGGGCACTTTGAGACCTATACTTGGCCCGGGATGATTCTGTGTTAGCCATGTAATTGGGATGACCAGTGTAACTTCCAAAGTAACCCCAAGAACACTCACTCCTTGTAGGTGTGAAAGGACTTCTCCGTGCACTATTTCCATGTCTTGATGATGCAGATAGTACCTGTGGACTACTGGCTGCATTCATTAGAACAGCTTCATCTTTTCCTCCTGGGTATTTCATAGACCTGAATGACAAAACATCCCCGGAAGAGAAACTTGGGATGGGACTTGAAGCTTTTGTAGGACATTTTCTTGGGGAGTCAAATGTCATGAAACTGTAATTGTTATAATCTGCAGACAAACCATGCTGATATGTTCTGAAGGTTCTACTGCTTTGTTGGGAATTCAAGCGAGGCTTCCAAGTATCTACCTCAAGGATCTTGTCAGTCTTCTCATCGTCACCATGACCATGTCGAATTGAAACATTTCCATGGTTGTTCCGAGAATTTTCCTCAATCCAACAATCTAACCGATTCGAGCCTATCCGTGCTCTCTCTAGGTCAATGATGTCCCTTAAATTTGAATTAGAACCACATCTCTGCATGCATTGAAATAGCAAAAAAATGCAGTTTAAGCACTTGGTGCACATAATCAATAAGAATAATTTACAAATGAATGGAGACCAAACTTTTTCACCACTTCATGATTTCCAAAATCATATTTGCAGCTATCCCTAGCATCTGGAAATTCCTAAATTAAATCAATGCTCAACATGTTGGAAGAAGCAACAAATTAAAGTCATTCCTTGATTGATATCATTAGTTTTACAAGAAACATCATCACATATTTTTCTTACAAAGCAATTCAAATATGTCAAGATCAAAAGGTAATGTTCATAAATAAATGCAAAGAAAATTGTTGATAACATTCAGCACACCAATCAAATAACACCTACCTTAAGGATTGAGGGCCCGTCAAATTTGGTACTATGAGTACGAAGATGGGATTTGTCTTTGTCAGGGCTAGGAGGGACCTGCAAAACATGCACAAAGGATGAACAAAAATAAAGAAATGAACACACATAATGGCTCCACTGTGTCTGTGTCTAATACATGGACCACTGTACATTTTGTACCTGTAAATTGTTAACTTGTTTCTGTTTAATTAAATTATGGACATGACCTGGAAAAGTACAATTTTTTTTTGCCTCCGTTTCCCTCAAACCGAATGCACGGACAGTACAAAATAAATTATGTTGATAACTTTTTCATCAGCAAATAAATTGTGTTTGATCAAGTTCTGAAAACCTAAATAAAACATAATTACTTCGGAGGAAGTTATATGTTAATGGCAGCCTAGCTCACAGAAAGGCTTTTTTGAGTTAGTTTTAGTTGAGTGCGCTTGATCTCAAGATTATCTCAATAATAATCAAAGCACATCAAAGAGTAAAAGAATAAAAAAATCTTTCATGAAAAAGGAAATTGGAATCAAAATAATTTGCTGGTATAGCAATCTGACAATGAGGGTTCCTCATGTAGGTTATCATCTTTTTCTTCATTAAAGTGTCTTTATTCAATTCCATTTGGCCATGAAAAAGAAAACTCTACACAAAGAAGTCAGAACTTCATTTTATTAAGTCAAGTATTCATGTGGTCCATCAAGGTTTCAACATGTTATGTGTCAGGAAAAAAAATAATATGGGATCATAATGCAAGCCTAAAAGTCAAAAAAAGTTCATCAGCAAGAATGAAGATTGTCTTACACTATTCCGAGACTGGCTCCACTTGCTACTAGAATTGAACGACTCAGTCACATAAACACGACTAGCACGTGCCCTGGCTTGCACTCTAACCAACGTTTGCATACGCCTAAGCATGTCGGCAGTTTGCTTTCTCACAATGTGGCCTCTCACTAGTGCTTGAAGCTTCACCAATGCCTTCAATGCCCTCAGCGCCCTCCTTGCCTACAAGAAAATTAACGTAAGAAAAAACACATTATCAATCAAACAGACAGAAACAAGAGGAAATTTGCGCAAAAAGGAAAAGGTACAGCAAATATTTTTTAGCCTTCTAAAGTTAAAGCCCCAATGCACCCGTGAAATTAAAAAAGACTGGGACCAGATTAGCATGAAAAATCAAAAAGCAAAGGCTCATGGAAGTAATGATTAACCCGCATTCATAATTTAATTAAAACGATGCATATATGTGAATAGAAAAGGAGGGAAAGCAAAAAGTTCACCTAATGCAGTTGAAAATAGTAAATTAACCAACTACAATCCCTCCCTTTACAGTTCTTAGAAAAGTTTAGTCTAAAACTTAACAACTTTAACTTAATCTAGGTAAAAAGAAAAAGTATCCATAAAGTTTGGCAACGAAAAAGACAACCAGCTCAACATGAACATGAACACCACGCCACACAGAATAACTAAGCCTAAAAGTTATTCCCCATATCAATTCTTTTCTTCTTCTTTTCTTTTTATTGGTTATATAAATTTAGACTGCACGTACCGTAAAACAAAAATCAATAAATGCCAACCGGGCCTGTGGCCTAATTGGTTGGCCCCCAAGCTTTAGAGCTTGGGTGAGGCGGAGGTCAGGGCTTCGAGCTTTGCTACCGCCGTGAACTCCACCAACTTGCGACCTAATAGTCACGCGCCTCAAATGAGGATAGTCCCTTAACCTCATTTAATCCTTTTTTATTAAATAATGAGTTATATAAGAAGAATAACCACATTTTTTTTAAATTTGTTTTTTTAAATTCCTTTTTATTTAATTCAAAGTTAAAAATTTTTTTACATCTCCAACTTAAAATTTTAATCCTTCAACAATTGGGTAAAAGAGTATTTGATGGTTAGTATTACCTAGTCTGGACCGTATAACAATTTTTTATTCAAAATTTAAAAAAAAAATTAAAAACTGGAAATTTCTTTGAAATGGAGGGTGAGAAGCTGAAACTTCATTCATTCATTTGACTATTCCAACCCCAAATGAAAAAACTAGCATTCACGCGCGTAAAAAGAGAGCGTGAACTCCATTTCCTTGGTAGTTGACGTAACTGCCGACCAGATATTAGCTACCATTATCACACCCGTGTGGATCTTCCACTTCTTACAACGTCTCCACTGCTAGTCTATGCTTCTAACATACGATATTTTTTTCTCTCTCACAATTTTTTTTTTTTATAATATTGCAACCATTCCTACAATATTAGGAGGAATGGAAAAGAGAGAATCTGGGACTCAAACATTTAATCAGAATTATATTCTAACAAAAGCATGTGCCAAAGCATTAGGCCGAAAGGTAAGGAACTTTTCTCTCTTATAATTTTTTTTTTGAACAGTTTACCATTTGGGAGACTAAGGAGGGGTTTTTTTAAGATGTCAGTGGGATTTAAAATTCCGACCAATTAATTCAATTGCCTAAGCCTTGACTAGGAACCATTTGGGACCAGTGTTCTGGTCCTTTCTCTCTCTTATAATTAAAACCAAAAAACATAGAAAAAGACATTTATATATAGTATTTGGATGTCCAAAAACAGAGAGTTCTAGTATCGGTATCTGATCTGATGTTTTGTAGGTTAGACCGTCTCAGATAATATTGGAATGATAAAATGAAACCGTAGTTCCGAGGGCATTTGAAAGTGAAAAAAACTGAGGACATCGGGACAACCGCGACGGTCCAATCCCGTGAGCGCGTTTATTCACGCGCGGACAGAATTTGACGTTTTCTACAGAGGCGACCGTCCACATGTCTTTCTCTAGAAGGGAGAAAAAAATCAAAAAGAACAGCACCACACTTACCAAATAACCTCGAAAGGCGGACTGTATCCTGACTGCCGCCATTTCCTGTGCCAAACGCCGGTGGCTGCCACCACCACCACCACCACCAGCAGAACCGCCGCCTCCGCCACTGGTCAGTTTCACCACCTCCGCAGCTGCATGGGCTGCCGCAAGTGCCGCCTCGGCGACAGCCGCGGTGGCAGCGGCGACAGCTATGGCGTGCTTGTTGGCATCCAAGTTACCATCATCGGCTGGAACAGGAGGTTTGTTGTTTTTGGACGAGGTGGCATTAGAAGATCTGGTGAAGCTCCAGCGTCGCCTGTCCTTCTCCGGCCGGGGATTATTGGCGGCCTTTTTGGAACCGAAAAGTCGCCGGATGAAGCCCATGATTCATTGCCTAGAAACAATAAGTGGTTTTGAAGGAGCAGCCTGAGTGGGTTTCTTCTTTGGTGAAAGGGAAAAACAGAATACGGTG
>BPVZ01000022.1:2385808-2396918 GCA_020521535.1 Rubroshorea leprosula | reverse complement strand
GCTGATTTTGTCCCTAGTGCTTCTTTTCAATTTATGAATACTCAAACGGAAGGTGATAGAGGGGATGGTTCTATTGTGAAGAACAAAAATGATCAGAGGTGTGTGGTTTAATTTGCCGCACGTGTATTATTGCTTTTTTTATTAACACTGGCCTTATTTTTATGGCAATTGAGATTAGAATTTTAGGTCTTTGATTATGTGCAAATTCTTTGTCTTATTTTAAAATAGAAAACACAAAGAATGTGTCTACTGAAAAAATGTGTAAATTATTAGTGGTCCATGACAAACAAATTTCTCCTTCAGTAAATTTCTATGGTGAGGATTATCATTTTGAGATTTCTACTACATGTATAAGTAGTAAGGTGTAATATATCTAAAAATCCGAAGGCTGTATTAACATTGTCCTAACTGTGTAACTTTTACTCTGCAGTGCATTGTTGAAGTTTGTAAATAAGGCTGCTGATGGTGGGATTACTGCTCTTCATATGGCTGCACTCAATGGGTATTTTGATTGTGTTCAGCTTTTACTAGATCTTCATGCAAATGTGTCTGCTATCACATTTCCTTATGGAACATCAGTGGATTTGATAGGTGAGCTTTTCGGTGATGTTATTTCTTCCACAGATAATTTATGATTTGTATGTCCAGATGATAATAGATATATTACATTTGCAGGAGCTGGAAGCACCCCCTTGCACTATGCTGCTTGTGGGGGAAATTTGAAATGCTGTCAGGTACGGCATACATTAAATATTCTCAGACTTGTCTGTAATTTCTCTTAAACAGGGCATAACGTTCATTTTGTTTCTGCAGATCCTTCTTGCAAGAGGGTCCAGTCGAACAACTTTGAACTGCAATGGGTAAACTGCCTGAGGATCTTCTGTCATTGTCCCCCATTCTCTGTTTGCCCTTTAATTTAGCTAATACTTGAGTTTTATGTGTCATGTCAACATGTCTAATGGGGGTGTGTACTTCATCAGGTGGTTGCCACTTGATGTTGCAAGAATGTGGGGCCGTCATTGGCTTGAGCCGTTACTAGCACCCAATTCTGAAGCGGCCATACCAAGATTTCCTCCTTCCAATTACTTATCTTTGCCTCTTTTGAGTGTACTTAACATAGCAAGGTATTCTTGTGACTGCTACTATTATTTATCTATAAAGAAGATATGCAACGAATATAAGAGATATCAAGGAAAACTCAGTATTAAAATGGGGAGACTAGGTTGATAGATATGACAACCAATGAATAACCTTGTTTTAATGTGACAGGCTTCTAAATGTAAAATACCTTCTACTACATTGATTGCCATTTGGGATGGTCAGAGCAACCAACTCTCGTTAACATTTCCTCATATTCTTTGATAATGATTCCCGCTGGAGACATCATTCTGTAATTGATGCAGCACCAGGAGATAACATTTAAAGAATGAGAAGAAAAGAAAAATTAGCATAAGGCAGAAGTAGGGTTCAGAAAATACATGAGACACAGAGAGTCCAAGCTTAGAAGTATATCTCCTTTAGAGTTGCTGAAAACTCATAAACTTTAGTTTTGGGTTACAAAAAGATAATTAGGAGACGGGAGAATTAGGGTTCGGAAAATACCTGAGACCTAGGGAGTCCAAACTTGGAAATTTATGTCCTTTAAAGTTGCTGAAAACTTATAAGCTTTCAGTTTTGGGTTACAATTTTGTTCTTTTATGGCAGAAATTCTTTTATTTATTCTGTCCCCTGGTTAGGGTGGTCGTTGGACACTGGAATTTGTTTACTTTAAATCTTTGCTGTGGTCTTGAAATGATGCCTTTTCTATACATTCTGCAGAGAGTGTGGGTTGCAGTCCTCATCAACCTCCTCAGATGATGTTGATGCTTGTGCTGTCTGCCTTGAAAGAGCATGCAGTGTTGCTGCTGAAGGTATCATGGATATTATTGTCATTGCTTATTTCAGCATCCTTTTCTTAATTTTTTGGTGTTATGTGGCTAGGACAACCTGGTCTTCGGGATGTTGATTTTGAAAACTACTTAGGGATAAAACAATTATATTTAATGAGATATCATACAAAAACTGAAAATATTTTATGTTCTTATCAAAAGTGGAGTGTTTTACTGTTTAGGAGATATTTTAATTGCAACTACCTATTCACCCCATTCTCCCCAAACACAATTCTTATTATTTTTTCTTCCAACAACTGTCTTAAAGATTTTTTTTGTTTTTGTTGTTTCACTTTTTGTTAATTCGCCTTCAGATCTCCCCATAGACTTAAAAGTCATCAGTGTACTTGGGGAATAATCTCTTTCCAACTTGTATGAATGTATTCATGTGGAACTTAACAAGTTTTCTTTTGTTACTATGCTGCTTTCGTAGTACCTATATAAAACATTTTTTTGGTCATGTACCTTTCCTCAACTGTAAAACATGCTCATGTTCTTTAGTTATTGAATGCTTTCAGGGTGTGGGCATGAGCTTTGCGTTAGGTGTGCACTCTACCTTTGCTCAACCAGCAGCATCCCTTCTGAAATGGTTGGGCTACCAGGATCCATTCCATGCCCTCTCTGTAGACATGGCATTCTATCCTTTGTAAGATTACCTAGTTCCCCAGCCAAAGAAATTAAGCTACATCTATCTCTTGGCCTATGTACTCCATGCATGCTTCACCCTCGTGATGCAGACTGTCAATCACCAGCTTGTGCACCAGAGATTAAAAAGAATCGTGTTGCTTCAGTCTCTTCAGATATTTTCTGCCCTGTCACCTGCAGTCCTTTTCCCTCTGTCACCATACCTTTATGCACCTGCAATGAAGGACCGTGTCCCACCTTTGAACCTCAAGAGGCAGAAATGCAAGATGAATCTCCCAGACGATCCCAGGTTGCATCAGTTGAGCAAGACAAAATTGAAGGGCCTAGACTGGGGAGAACAACTTGTTCAAGCATGTTTTGGGGCAGAAGGAGCGGTAGCAGAGAGCATCAGTGCAATTCAGAAATAAATGCTTGACTGGTTTTTTACATGATTGTTTCAAATTGATCTTCCCATGCATGATACTCCTGCCCAAGATCCCTCTGTTAACCTAACTACTCTCAACCACAAAAAAATTTCTGCTTCATTGCTTCTCGCTTGTCTTGCACCAAAGTGGTGATGAATCTCGCCCTTCACTCATGGAACATTTTGCCCAGGGTCCACCTTTTATATTTGCTTTAAGGGACACCAACATTGAGGGTCTGTAAGTTTGCATATTCAGGTGAGATAACTTGTAATAGAATATCATTTAAAACAGTTTTCCCTGTTCATCACAATGGTAGAGACTTCTTCTTACATTTTTCTTTTTACAAGAATTTACATTTGTTGTGATGTGTTACTGTTAACAGGTGAATGGTGCCAATTTTTTTTTTCTTAATATATCTAGTGATAGACTATATAACAGGGTATGGTGTTCATTTTTTTGAATACTTTTAGTCTATGATATGAACCAAGACCTATAACTTGAGAGTTCCAAGTCAAACGGTTGGGTTATTTCACAAGGGACTGAACCATCTTCAATGGGAATTGTACCTATCTCCTTAAAAGGTCAAAAAGTCATTGGAGCAACAAGAAAAGAGTCTAGTTGCGTTGATTAATACCAACTTCAAAACTTTGATTATAGTCGAAGTTAAGGATTTAAACTCTTGAAGTAATTAAATACACCAATGATGTATTTAAATTAAGGAGAAAGGAAATAGAGTTAATAATATTTTCATATTCCTTTGATTTCCTCAATCTAAATTCTAAACGAGTCATAAGAGACTTTATAACTAAACAAAAAATTCATGTAGTTACTTCAGGTGGTAATGGAATTGAGATGTCCTCATCACTCTGCCCTTGTGCCATCAACAATATGGCCCAAGAAAGGAATCATTTCATCTTTAAATTTTCAATATAGACGAATGTAAAGTTCCATATAGATTTATGGATAAATAACAGGCAGAAGTACAGAAACACCTTTCCATTGTTCTTGGTGACTGGTGAGAGATCCTGAAACTGGGGAAGGAAGTGGGGACCCCCCATGTACACCTATTGAGTACAGATTGGTCCACACCATGCCACGTCTATCCTACATGGACATGTAGCCCTGTTTACTACAATGCATCCTATCATTACCAGATCCTCCTCAAAAGTACCCTAAAAAAACATAGAGATGGAACCCACAAACCTAGTCATACCGTAAAAACAGTAACCTAGCTATCCATACAACACAAGTACATGCACTACAGTACTTTTAACGCAATCAATCCAACAGAAACTCAGTTAATTAAACTGAAAGAATCTGTTACGGATTATTCCCATTATATATAATGAGTAAACTAGTAGAAGGGTCTTAGCCCATCTTTTTTCGTCTTTTCCTTATCTTCTTCTTGCAGCTGTTTCTCTCTGCGCATTGAAGTACACGGCGGCTACTGGCAGCCCCAACCCGTTCTCCTCCGAGAACCTCCTGGTGTTGAAGTGGTCTCTGGAAGCCGGAGGCCTCACAGTCTGTCTTCCTCTCTGCTTGAACAGTATGAACACGTATCGGTGGATCCCTATCACTGGTTTTGGGGTCTCATACCCGACAACTTCTTTTCCTATTTTGATTAAGGATTCAAAGAAACCCTTAGTGAAAAAGCAATTAATAGTAGCATATTAGTCGGGTCAAAAATCTGTCTAAGTATGTTGTTAAAAAAAAAAGGTAGCAGGTACATAACCAAATTGGAGCTATGAGAGAACTCACCAAAAGAGACATCAGTAGTGCCAGGAATGTCGGTGACCATCCTGGAATATAAAAGCATTTGCATACATTTAGAAAATTATACACATTGAAATTAGAGAGACAGAGCTGACTGTATTGCGGCAGCAAAAAGGTTTTTTTTTTTATTTTTTTATTTTTTTATGCGTACCAATGCAAATGTTCTCTCAAGTGTGGATCACTAGGGCTGGGAGCATCAGGGTCTGTCATGATCTTCAAACATGGAAAGCAGAAGTTCAAATTTCAATGTTCAAACTGACATATAAACATTTAAAATTGCATAATGCAAGGTTTTTGTAATGATATTTACCAGTGTGTATGCAGTTCTCATGTCTTCCCCTCCAATCTCAACTCGGGGTCTGCTGGCAATGACAGCAGGCATGATCTCATGCCCGTTGGAGACCTGTTTGTTTGAGTTGTAAGTCACTGTCATTTTAACGGTCGGTGTGAAGACATCCACCACTTCTCCTACCACCCTGCCCACCATAAGGGGTTCCATAACCCTAGACATGATATGGAAAGACAAAGGACAAGGGAAAAAAGAGGAGAAGGAATGGAGATATATATATGTATTTTGTTTCAATATTTGTTTGGTGCAATGGGAGGATGGATAGCTGAGAGCTTTTATAGACACAACAAGGGGAGCAAATGGACTTGAGGACTTAAAAAAAAAAAAAAAGGGGGGGGGGGGGGGGGGGGAATTTCTGATGACATGGATACTGCTTTTGAAATCAATTTCTCGAAATATAAAATTCTAAAATACGGTTTATGTATATAAGGAAATTAAGGACAAGTGTTAAGCTAGGGAACTAAGTTGTTTTACTCATAAGAAAAAGGAAACAAGAAAATGCTAGCAAGGATCTCTGCATCTTGACTTAGTGAACAAGATTCTTGATTAAGTGAAGATTGCCTCCTGTAAGACAATATAAAAATGCTAGCAAGGGAGAATATCCCTTAAAAAAAGAAAGATTCAAGGTTTGATTAAGACAATATAAAAATATCATCATGCCCTGTGTAGAATTTAACGCGTCTTTGGCTTATTGGGTTAATGAGAATAAGGAATATGACTTTTTCCCACTTTTATATAATATCTTGGGGCAAATGGGAATTCAGCTTTTGAAGTGCTTCTCTCCATACACATGCTTTCTCAACACATTAAATCAGGGAAAAAAAAAAGAATTAAAAAAAAATATCTTATCAACAAGCATGGGAATGTGTGTAGTTAATTCCCTAATGAAAGCTAGCAAATTAATTGCAAGCACAATCTTACCATTTGGTTTTGGCATATTTTGGAAGGGATAACCCTAGCTAGCTTTATTCCTGTTTTCTTAAGCAACAAAGATATAATTAATAGAATGGCACTATATGGACAATTTTTTTATATCACATTTTCATACAATTTTTATATGTCATTAAATAAGTAAATGCATCAAATATCACGAGTCCTACATAAATTAAAAGAATCAGTCATTTTAATGATACGTCAAGTTGTATAAAAATGTGGAGTAAAAAGGTTGTATAAAAATTATTTCTCTAATTAATATGTCAAATAAAATTATAAATTTATAATTATGATATATATGCTATTAAATTAATAAATATATATAATATTATGAGTAAATTTTAAAATTAAAAAAGTTAATCATATAATAATTATAATCTTATAATATTATGTGTCATAAAAACTATATATGGTCCCTTAATTATATTTAAAATTTGTTTTTGATGAGTATATGGTCCTTATATTAACCATTACAAAACTCAAAAGTTTTAAATCCAAAAAATTTGTTTTAAAACCTTATAATTTCAGCTTATGGTGCTATAAAAGCTTTTAAGAAAGAAGAAGCACTTTCTTAAAATAGAGTAGCACAAAATTCATCTTTTATACAATAAAGGAAGAAGTTTTTAGAAGCAGAGCCAAACAAACAAAAGCAAAAAAGAGTTTTTGGAAATATGGCATCAGCTTTGTCTCTTTTGACTCTTGCCAACTCTGATTTTGGGAAATTAGTTTAATCAAGTATGGTTCTTAGTCTTTATTCCTTTCCAAATACATAAGATTCAAAATCAAAAATAGCAATGCATGCACTAATACTATTATTTAAGAATCCCAGCTATGCAAGAGGAAATGGAGGAATCATTGATAGCCAACGGCCTACAAGTCTTCTCCTTTCTTTAACCCATAGCATTAAGACTTTTGAGAGCCGGATATTAGCTAAGTGCGTATCAAACTTTCAAAATCAATAACCTTTTTCTTTCGTCCGTACATGTTGAAAACGATCGAGCCCAAGTAGGGTCTGTTCGGGGCATTACATGAGTCAATCTACTTGTTTCTTTTTTGATATTTACAATCAGATATTTCTCAGTAAATTTATACATATTTTAAAATTATTTTTTAAAAAATAATTTTAATAATATGTCTTTACATCATTCTGCTATATTCAAAGAAATTAATTTATTTATCATTCAATTCATTCCTCAGAGCTAGTTGAAAGACTTATATTATGGTTACAATTACTGTATATTTTTAAGAGATTGATGTATGTGACTCTTGATTCCCAACCTTTAATTTTTTTAAGAATTTTATAACAAAGAAAAAATGTTTTTCATGTTGAACTACACATTTAAAATTGAATTTAGATACTAAAATTACTAAAATATATTTAATGAAACTTGTTTTTATGTTTATTAATTCATAAATGGTAATTTAACAAATTCAATGTCCGAACAGCAAATTAAAAATTCAATTCAAACTAAAAACTCATAGAACTCATGAAAGTATTCGGCACACTCTTTGGTTCAATCAACTATTAATATTTATTGATTTAATTATTAAAATTTACATCTTTAAATTTTATCATTTTTAATTTTAAATTAAAATAGTAATTTTTAAATAAATTTATTGAAACATGTGCTAAAACTCACTTTATACATAATCAACATAAACTTTGTATTATTAACTATCTATTAGTTTGAGTGGAATGAATTTAATTTTTTTTTTTTGTAAAATCTTGAATTTAAATTTTATGAATAAAGAAACAACGCTGAAAGAATTTTTTCTTATAAAATCTTATACGATTTGATTTTAAATTAATCAAAATTTGATGTAATTATCAAATATCAAAAAATTAATTAAAAGAAAAACAAACACTGTATTAGAGATTGATATGAAATTAGTACGAATCACTTAAATATAGCGCTAGACGTTCATTCAAAGCCACGTTGTTGGATACTAATTGGCTTCATAAAAACAAACAAGATAACACTTATCGGGAGGTCAATGAAAGTAGAGGCAACGGCCATCAATAACTTTGATAAGACCGCTAATATTAATAGTAATTTTATTAATTTATAATTTTTTAAACAATTAATTATGATATTTAAAAATTAATTTTAATATTTTAAATAATTAATATTAATATTAATTATTTTAAAAAAATTAAATAAAAATTTAATATCTTTTAATAACATCAATAAAATTATTAATAATTACAATTTAATTTATGAATAAAAAAATTAATTTTTCATAAATTTCATAATGCTCACATGTTAAAAAGAGAACTTTAGGACATCCAGCATTCATTTGGACAAGACAAGTAAATAATTAGGACAGAGCCACGTTACTAAAGGTGTGTCAGGGACAAGCCTGTGGAAAGTTGACACGTAATTGAGAGAATAGAAAGAATAAAATGCGTGCAGAGAAGTCCTTCAGGAGGGGGGGGACAAAAAAATTCCCAATTGACTGATGGAACTGACATCCTCAAAAAATTTTTTGATTTTGATCGGCATAAATCAAGGGCCTAAAATCCCACTTTTTCCATTTAGACTTCCTTAGTTCCTAGTCAAATTCGCGATGTGTCCTCCTCCGGTACGCCCATCTGCACTTCCTACAGTGTAGCATCGCAGCCTCTAAAGTTAAAATTTTTTTACTGTATTTAATTGTTTATTTATTTTTAAACATGAAGAGTTGGATTTGAATTCTACGTTTTTAAATTTTAATACGAGAAATTTTTTACAAAAATGAGATGGATATTGTTAATTATTTAAATAAATTAGTGATAATTTTTTTATTAAAAATAAAAATTTTAAATTTAAATTATATAACATATAAATATGATGAGATAAAAGAAGGAAAAAAATTACTTCTCGTTATATAATTAATATAAAAAAAATTGAAATATTTATTAAGTCATGAAAACATTTTTATGGTTTGCTCTTTTTATATATCTTATGTTTACTAATAATAATATTATAATTATTAAATAATAATTAATAAAATAATAAATATTTATTAATTAATAAATTCAAATAAAATAAAAAATTTTAATAATCCTAACAATTTTATTGATGATAATAATTATACTCTTATTTTTCAGACATATATTGTATTTCACTTAATTGTTAATAAAAAAATAAAGTTTTTGATATTAAAAACTTACTTCATTAATAACCAACTATTTTATAACTCGCATAAAAAAAACTGTAATACAATATTCTATTTTACGACCTCATTTCCTTAACAGGTACTGCATTCGAATCCTCAAGCTCAAGTTCTCTCACGGTCTAATTTTCTATAAGATAGACTTGAACCTAATTTTCTATAAGATTTGAATTAATTAGAGCTGCGAGTCACACACACAACATAATATACACGTTGAGAGAGAAGTTCAAATTTTGGTCTTTTCTTTGTTATTTTAATGCTAGCTTAAAATTTTTAGTTTTGATGAAGGCGTGATTATATATTCTTTTTGAAAGAGGCTAATTATGGGATATGGAATAATGTTGACGTGGCGTTTGCTTGAGTTGGAATTATTAAATGGATGTACATACCACATTGATATGTTCTAGAGATCACAATATATTTTACTTAAAAATATATTTTATAGTTTAGATCACGAGATATTAACTACTAAATTAAGATAAACCTATTGATAATGAAGTTAATCATTTCATTTAATAACTGATATTTTACATTTTAAACTGTATAATACTAAACTATTTTTGCTTGTACTCCATTTTATAAGTCTATTTAAATTGCAGGCTATACTATGGAAAAGTAAAATTCAGTTACAAATGATGAAAACTTAAACCGAATTAATCAGTATAGAAGATAGATAATTAAGTGTGAAGAACTAACTGTGCTTCTCTCTGATTCTGACAACTTTTAAGTTTTAAGTCACCTGATCTGAAAAGGCACCTCATACGACCATACCGGATAACTAAATAGAGAGGGAAAATGTCAGAGAAATCAGTACCTATACACTGGGGAGAGAAGGCTGAAACTCCACAAGCTGTATTGTCGGCCGGAGAGGAGAAGCTGTTCCAAAGAGATACTGTATATATATAAACGAGAGATTCACTGAAAGCCCACCTCACTCTACTCTACTCTCTGCGCATGTCTATGGTGGCTGCTATCAACATGTCTTGCATGCCCCTGTTAAGTCACACCAATCTTTGTATCGCTATCCTGTCAAATTATTACTGTTCATTTTGACAAAGTCATAGTGTCACAATAATTATGAGCATGAACATTTTTCTTACATGTCTTAAATTTAAAATTTAAAACTGAGGGTTGAGCAATTTCCCATGTGATTCAGTGGTGACCACGCTGCCCATTGAATAGCAGGTAGAATGCACTCGATTTCAAGATTTAACCATCATACAAAATAACAGATACTAACACCTAATATAATCATTTCCTCTTATCAAAAAAAAAAAAAAAAACTGAGTGTTGAGAAATCTAAAAAGTGAAAAGATTAATTTGATCATGTTGTATAGTTCATTATTTAATGTTCATGAATAAGAGATTTTAGACCTTTTAACCTAATGATAAACAAGTTTTGTAAAATCTTTTTAAAGCTAACAATCTAAGCAGTGAATCAAAGTTTAGATAACCATGTTATAAAAAAAAAAAAATTATAATCCATGTTACAATATAGTTTTAATTTAACTTTTACAAAAAAATTTGGGTGAAAACTTAACATTGCATATTTAACTGACAATTGAATTTTTTTATCAAGTATAACTACTAATAAGAATTTCATGTAAAAAAAGGAAATTTTTAATTAGTATTTATTTATCATGTTAAATTTTTACCTAAATTTGTTGAAAGTCAAACTAGGACTATTATTGTAGAGAAAAGTAAAAATGCCCAAACTCCTTATGAAATTGTTTAACTACCATTATAGCTTGTTTGGTTTAATGGGGAGGGGTCCTCTTTGTATATAATGAATCTTTTTTATATATTAATCTTATAAAACATAAGAAAGAGAAATTTGCTTCTTCTTTTTTTTTTTTTTGGGCTGTGAAGAAAATGGGAAGTTCAAGGAGGTTGTCTGATTCATGTAACATTCGACTGCCCGG
>BPVZ01000022.1:2331297-2354658 GCA_020521535.1 Rubroshorea leprosula | reverse complement strand
AAACTTTGTTTAGTTTAGATGTTTCAAACAGCATATACATAATAGGAAATATCTAATGGTTTACTGTTTGGTTTAGATCTAACGGTTAATGTCAAAAGACTATAGGACTTGGACAGGCTTCACGGTTTCTGAGCTCCATGTACTGGAGGTGCAGAAGATTGATGGGGCAAAGTTGAAGTACCTTCCTCGATGTTTATGTCTTGGACACCAGTGCTTAATGATGTAGATGAATCAGCTTCGCCATTATCTTCTTCATCATCAAGGAAGGAGCCCTTCATCTGCAGTTCCTTGACCTTCAGGAACTCATCATAGTGCGCCCGTCTCTGTTCCTTGAAACTCATACCACATTGATCTGTCTCAGAATCTACAAAAAATGGAGAAGACTATTTCATCAAGCATAAATTGAAAATGGAGGGTAAGTTCAAAATGGAGGTAAAACAGTTTGGAAGGTGGAGGACTACAGTGTGAGGGAAGACAAAAAACGGGGGGTGGGGTCTGGTGCACATGGGTGATGGCCAAGAACAAAGGTACCAATGCCACATAAAATCCCAACCAAAAGCAACATCATGAAGTTCAAAACAAAGAAATTAATTGAGAAATCTCATGAATGATGAGGAAGAAATTCTTACCAAACATATAATCCATAATATCCATATGCTACATTATTAGCCTTTCAATTAAAAATATCAGGTATATAATTCAACCATGACAGCTATATGCCCAGAATCTTTCTAAAATTATTAAACGAATTTCACTACAAAACCAAAAGAAAGGGGTAACCCACATTAATTAAAGCTGAATACATATCACACTTTTTTTGTTTGGTCATCACATGTCACACTTCTGAAAAATTAATTTTTTTTGGTAGTTTACTCTCTTTGAAAGCAGCAGTTTACCCAAAACACTTTGATATCATGAGTGATACTAAGGACAAAGAGGTAAAGAAGTCATCAGAAATGGTTATTCTGCTTACAGGAAGGCAATCAAAGTTAATATAATCATATCAAATAGAGAACATAATAACATTGGTTAGAGAACCTTCATCGTCATGTTCCATAGGGTCTGCCTCATCCTTAGATGATGTCCAACCAGCAGACTGCCTGGTAGTTTTTCTGCTTGAAGAAGCTACATCATTCAAAGCATTGCATAATTCCTCTGCATCCATAGCATCACCGATACAATCATTGAAGCTGCGGTGCATAGGAGACACAGACCCTGCAACAACAAACCAGGTTCAGATTACATAATTAGAATGGGATTGTGAACCAGTGGCATTAGAGAAACACAATTGCATGGCAAGTAAATGCAAATTCAGTGGCTTCAGCAGAGGGGAAAAAGAATAGAAATAGACATACCATCGTCATCAATCATGGGGTGATATGGAGTCTTTGGTTCAGTAATTTTCTGCCTTTCAGGTTTATTTGCTTCTATTTCTCCCAGGTTTACCTCATTCCATCTTACACGCCTACTATTACTCCTATCAAGCACAAAAATCAGATCATAAGCAAAACCAGCAAGGCAGTTACAAAAACTAAAGTAACTCCCTAGCAAATGATTTGCAGATAATGAAGGAAAACACATGTTATGAGATCTTTAATTGCATATGGTTGGCACATCTTGGTTTTTTTTTTGCCTGTTCACATCATGTTGTGTTCATAGTAATAATAATAACCAACAATCTGACCACCTCACCATGCTTCCAAAATAAAAACAGAGAATGAAATGATATTCAGAGAATCTAATGGAAATTACTTCATTACTCAAAGCTTGTTATGTCCTTCAACACCAGCAGCAAGCTCCCAAATCACCTGATCCAAGGAAAAACTATTAGAAACAATGATAAAATATCACACTGAAGAAACAAAAAGAAACCATATGCTGCTTTACAGCACAGCTATCTTATAACACACTAATATATATATATAAGGGTCAAGTTTGTATTAACTCTTATTTTTGTGAAGCAGGAGACCGGTAAAGAGAAAAAACCAAACTTTGAAAGGAGGAAGCAAGCAATACACCCTAAAAGGCATAAAAAGAAAAGGAATGTTCAGAAGATATGCATGATAAATATAGTTAAGAAATTAACAACTGCATCACAAAACCAGATACTACATCAAC
The DNA here is from genome assembly GCA_020521535.1 of Rubroshorea leprosula. Classification (NCBI taxonomy): domain Eukaryota; kingdom Viridiplantae; phylum Streptophyta; class Magnoliopsida; order Malvales; family Dipterocarpaceae; genus Rubroshorea; species Rubroshorea leprosula. The sequence goes on along the minus strand of BPVZ01000022.1, from coordinate 2,352,540 downwards.
AATTTTTGCTTTGAAGGCATTTTCTAGTCAAATAGTCGGAAAAAAGTATATAAAATCTACCATGTACTTGATGGTAACTAAGAGAGAAAGAAGTAGAAGATTAACTACAAATTTTACAAAAGGTGATTAAATACCTAAATCAATAAATAAATCAGAGACATCGTAAAATATTATCCTGGAAAAAGTTATATAATAATGCCCAAAAAATGTATATAATGAAACCATTAAGTTCCAACATAGGTGCTTCATTTGAATCAATATCCTTAACAATCAGTTTTCGAAACCAAATTCAAACACTAAGTCTAATAAAATTTGAGGCTCCTGCCACTTAGTGCCTAAAAGCAACAGATTAATATTGACAGATTATGGCTTTGAGTGAAGAATCCAGGACACAGATGGTAAAAGAATACGATTCACACTGAGGCGAGCTGCTATGTATCAATAAAAGAGAAGAAGGAAGCATATAAAATATCTATAAATCAGTTTCTCAGAAATTCAATGGTGTGAAACACACAACACCATAGCCACAATTACAGATACAGAAATAAACAATAATTATGATTTCATGATATTAATCCATTTTAAAGAATAAGCAGGAACTCTTTTAACACAGTAAGACATGGATTATAAGTAGTTCTAAATGATGTAGCGATCAGAACGTCGATTCTAGAATCGAGAAAAGAGATCCTTGATGCTTCGTTTGGTTGTCGAGAAAATGAAGGAAAACAGAAGAAAAATTGAAAAAAAGAGAGGGGAAAATAACCGTTCCCTTCGGTTTCCATCATCGAATGCAGAGGTGAAGCAAACAGGAGTGAGAAACTCGTACCTTGCACCGCCACCGCTCGACGACGAATTCCAGGAAGAATGAAAAGGGTTTGGTCCTTAATTCTCCCCCGCGTTCTTTGACCAATTTTTTTGTTTTACAGTTATACCCTCGTAAAACCATGCAATCTTGATTGCACCCCGGGTCATCCCTCTGATGAAGTGCCACCGACCGCACAGATCATGCCACGTAAGCAGATTCGGAATATGGCCTGAGGGCAATTTGGGAAAATAAATCGTCGAGGCTTGAGGAGGGGAGCAAAATAGCTAGAATAAGCAGCTGTCATTTGTTCAGGGCTCAACAGGAGGAAGACCGAGAGCTCTCTTGAATTACAATCGGAGTAAGAATCGGTTCTCAAAAATCTTCTTCTTCTTCTTCAATTTGTCGCTTTGGATCCCGCCTTTGATTTTATCTATGGATCTTGCAGAGTTTCACTCTTTTGGTCTTGATAAAGAGTTCTTCATGGATTTTGATTTCTGTTAACTTTGACTTCTCTGTTATTTTCTGATGAATTTATTGTGGATTTTGAGTTTGAGATCTCATTGTTATGAACTGTGTGGTCGGATCTAATTTATTCCTTGCTATTATCGAATTTCCGTTTTGATTTTGCGTATACTAGTATGGAGGAATGAGAAATGGATAGTTTCTAGTTCAAAATACATCGGATTGTTGATTGAAGTTGGAACGGTTCATTGGATCAACAGATGGCTATAAGATGCTGTGTAGCGTTGATTTTCAGATGCGAATACTGAATGTTTTGAGTGTTTGTGCATCCTAAAAAGTTAGATTTGGTTGTGGTGTAGGCAGCAGCAATGACCTATTAGAGGAAGATGAAGAAGAAGTGCCTTTGTGATTCCAATTAATTTGCGAAAATAGATGTGTTGGAAGCTTTTACCATGTAAAGTGAACAACTTCTGCATTTATCTGAGCTACTTTACCGTGATCAGGGTGTTTCTAAGATTTTTTTGAAATTGACTCATTACCCTTCTAGTTTTTAATTTATTTTTCTTGTTTGTGATTTCCAGCATTATAAATGTTGAACATAAGAGGCTGTTCTTTTATCAGTTGAAGATCAGAGGATTAGATCAAAAAGGACAGAGATGTTCTCACTCTTTTATGGACTTTGGAAGTACATTTTTAGTAAGACTGAGTTTCATGTGCTCATTCTTGGAATTGACAAGGCTGGGAAAACGGTAATGCTCACTGTTCTTTTTCTTTTGAGTTGGCATTGAAGTTTTGTGGATTTTGAATTAATCTTCTGCTTTCTTGGTTGATATTTGTTGACCTTGTAGTCTTCATATACAGCATTTGCTAATATTTCCTGTCCCAATCATTTTGTTGTTTTTGAATCTTTAGACTTTGCTGGAGAAATTGAAATCATTATACTCAAAATTGGAAGGTCTACCCCCTGATAGAATTGTTCCCACTGTGGGACTCAATATCGGACGTATTGAGGTAGCAAATACAAAGCTTGTGTTCTGGGATCTAGGAGGTCAGGTGTGTAAGAACAGATACAGATTTGTCAATCTTATTTGTCATTTACTAGTTTAATCTTTTAGTTGCATTTAATAAGTTCAAAAACTGTTTTTCAGTATCATGATGATGACAGTTGATTGTGGTTGCACACCATTTTGGATTCTAATCTTTCAGGCTTCTCTTGTAATTTCTTGTTAAAAATAAAATTAGTAATACTTTTGTTTAAAAGAGATTTTTCAAATTTATATTTACAGACTTATGTGTTTGAGAAAAACACAAACAGCAGTCATTTTAAACCTAAAGAAATTGCTTTCCGGTTTTTTATTCCTTTGTTGTAGTTCTCTTCTGTTCATCCTTTATACCAACTATAATAGCTGCTGATTGAATCATGGCTCCTTCAGTGTGGGCAATGGGTCATGGATGTCCTTGAGTTTTCTTTATTCTAAAACTTATATTTATTACATTCTGCAAGGTTCTATTATCTTTTTGTTAAAATTAAAACAAGGCAGTTTATGATGTTAAACTGCCAATGGTTACTTAATAATTAATAGGGAAGTATGGATAAGGAGGGTTATTTATGAGATACCATGCATTTCTAAGAAGTTCCATTTAATCTTTGAACCTTCACTAGAGCAAATCATAGATGTGTGAAGATGTTTAAAATGATTATGTGGATTAACTGTTGCTGTCTGATCTTTTATATGATGCTTGATGCTTATATCCAATGCTGGCATTTTGATGCAAGATTTTTTGCTTTTGCAGCTGGGTCTTCGCTCAATTTGGGAGAAATATTATGAGGAAGCACATGCTGTGATATATGTAATTGATGCTGCATGCCCCTCTCGTTTTGAAGATTCAAAGTCTGCGCTTGGTAATTGTTTTTTTACGTTCCTCATTGTTGTCGTTAACACTTGCTGATTGTAAACCGCGTAAGTTGTAAATGTTGGCTGTTAAAATGCATTATATTGACATAATTTTCATATTTGTGGGATTCCATAATGGCAATAACAACTTGCAACTGCATTTTATCTATATCCAGAAAAGGTTCTTCGGCATGAAGATTTGCAAGGAGCTCCTCTTTTGATATTAGCAAATAAACAGGTAACTTCTTAGTTTTGATTTGCAATGTCCAACAACCTAGTTGCCTGTGTTGGAATTTGAATGTGAAATTTTACCTTCCATTTTATTTTTTTGTTCTAACTATATTATGCATCACATCACAAATCACTCAGATGTTTGTTCTTTCTCTTTTCTGTCTTTAGTGGTGTGAATCTGATTGCATGTCATCTTTATTTTGGCATTTAGAACTGTAGATATGCTTTTAAACAATATTTCTGCCTTTGGTTAATTCTAATGAGATGCAAATGGAGTATCAATTTTCCTGTGTCTATGCTTTTTTGAATTTCAAATGACTAGTCACTCTTTTGATGCTATCCTTTTCAAACAGGATCTTTCTGAAGCAGTGTCTGCTGAAGAAATTGCACGATATTTAGATCTTAAGAAATTGGATGAAAGGGTATACATGTTTGAAGCTGTTTCAGCTCATGACGGGTAAGTTTCTGGGTGCAAAGTTAAAGGAAATATGTATTTCTATTCATATTGGTGTGGTGATTGTAGTTATCCCATTTTACTCCTTTCTTCACTTCTCATAACCCGAGAGTGGCAAAATACACAAAAGATCTGTTCGTGACAGTTCAACTTTGACTGCAGGACGGGAATTAAAGAAGGTTTAGAATGGCTGGTGAGTGTAATGGAGAGAAGCAAGAGAACTGAAATGTTGAGAGTTCGTGCAGGTTTAACCGGCCCTGGTCCTTAGACGAAACCACATCAAGTTGCATTTATCCTGCCTTGTTTTTGTAGCTTGTGTAAATAAATGAAGGTTTAATTGGCTTCTACATCGATTAATAGCTCAATTTTTCACATCTCTACCTATTATTTTAAAAACTTGGATGGAACTTGTATTTGGAACAAGTTTATAATCATTATCACAAGGGCATTTGATTTATACAACAAATTGTACAAGATGTTATTTTATTGTTAATGACTTCATTAGCAATTGAGTTTGTAGGAAATAATCGTCGCCCATTAAACATGAGTTTGCAAGAGTAGAAATCGAGAAGAAGATAATAAATCTTTATAAAAATAATATGATATTAAGTTGGTGTATATAAAGATTTACTAACATTAAGGGAAAATGGTTACAATACAGAACCAACTAAGCATATGTTTCTAAAATAAGATTGAACCTCTCATATAAGCAAATTTCACTCTGGACTCTTCAAGTGGCGGTTCATGGCTTCGGGACAGCAGGGGCTGCCGCAGTAGCTCTTTCCTTAACCATGGGTTCTGGTTCTGTTTAAAACAAGGAGATACCAACGTTTATGCAAAATCTCTAAGGAAAAAAAATTCTACGGTAAAAACGAAGAGATAGCTTACTGGAAATTAGGGCTTTAGGTCTGGTCTTGAACAAAATTTTTTGCCGAATAATTCCGATAACCTCCAATTCAACCTCGGGTGAAGAACTTCCTTCGCTGATCTGCTTGGTTTTCTTCATCACCAACAATGGCTTCTTTAGGGCAACTCTCGATCCCACCAGTTCATGATACCCCACCGTGAAAGTGTAACTCTCCTGAAACAGCAGTTGATTCTCAATCAGTTTGAAGATATGCAAAATTTCTCTAGACGGGTAAGAATGGGAAAGGGTAATGGCAATACCTGGGAAGAAGGGCGGCAAAGGCGTCCGATTTGGAGGTTCTGGAGGGAACCTTGGAAGGAGGGCTGTACTTCGACCACTCCTTGCAACTCTATAATAGCCCATTCTGGACACTTCTCCGCTCCGCAACTGCACTTCACCTGGATCTGCATCCTTTCTTTCGCCGCCGTCTCCGTCGAAGCAGGATAAGCGATGTTTTTGGGATTTGGCGGCAATCTGATCGGCTGCTTCTTTATGTACGTGGAGTCTAATAAAAACGACGTCGTAGGAGATTTCTCTAGATGTTGGTCTTTTTTTTTGGACAAAAATGTTTTTTTTAACCCTTTATCTTAATAAATTTATAAGTTTTAACCACTTATCTTATATTATGACACTTTAACCTTTTATCTTAATAAATTTGTAAGTTTTAGTTTCACACCTTATATTATAACACTTTTAGTTTCTCACTTATATATGTTGAAGAAAACAATCTTTATTTAAGGTTAGTTTTGTTAATTGACTGTTAGTATCTGTTAACATTCCGTTATAAAAAATATGAAATTTAAATTCAATTTTATTTGTTAATTCTATTAAAGAAATGCTAACGGAACGCTAACAATCGATTAATAAAGTTAATAGTCAACTAACAAAACTAAAAGAATATTATAACCTGACCTTAAGTAAGAATTATTTCTTTTAACTCGTATTGGTGAAAAGTTAAAAGTATCATGATATAAGGTGACAAATTAAAATTTACAGATTTATTAAGGTAAAATATAAAAAGTGTTATAATAAAAGGTAAAAAACTAAAATTTACAAACTTATTAAGATAAATGACTAAACAAAAAAAAAAAGGGGGGGGGGGGGGGGGGGGTAGGGGGGAGGGCGAGGGGGTTGTGATTTTTGGGTTGCTCTTTGCCTGGGAATTGCAAGATTTTATACCTTGGCCATAATCCAAATAACATTTTACATTTTATAATTTAATGAATATTGATTCAACTAAGCTCTTGTAGATTATGTTTGAACATTAATCGAAATCAACATTTTAGATTTTATAATTAATGGGTATGAATTTTAACCCTTAGGGTTTGGATGATTAAATCTTTGATAATTTTCCTATGAATAAAATCATTTGAAAATGAAATAGTTCTAGAATTCATGAAAATCTGCCAATTTGGCTCAATACAAACAGGCAGACCTAGTAAAGACCAACCAGATTTCAATAAGAGAGTAATTAGTAGAAGTACCTGACAGGGAGAAACAACAGTGGTAGTCCCATAGTGATTACAAATGGAAACTGATGGGTTACAACTGCTAAGCTATAGTCCAAGAGTGAATTTAGAGTGCAGAAGCTCATTCTAAAGACTATCATGCACCAAAGTGGGTAGTGCAAATGAGCAGTCAAACAACAAATCACATGGACGAAGATTTAGGGTTAGAACTCTGATGTCAACTTATCAAGAAAAGTTTGCTCTACTATACAACAATGGGTAGGGGGGATGGCCTTGTCTTTGGCATTCATCGCCTCTCTTTACCACGATGCTGAAGAACCGTTCCACCTGAACTTTGTAAACTGGCAGTTCTGGTATAACTAAATACAGGCTCTAGAATAGCTTGTTCTGTGGAGACATGGCCCTCTGTGACATTAAATTGCTGGCTAAGGAAACCGGTTTGGGAAAAGTTACCTGTACTAACATCTGAGAAGGTTAAGTGACTACTGGATTGAGTCTGCAGTGAGCTCGACTGAGGCTGAAAGTAATCCTGGTTATTCTGTTCACACCCAATTGAGATTGCCCCTGTAAGAGTTTTTATAGCAAACTCAATGCATGGGTCGGCAAATATATCTGCACAAGGCATGTCTAGTGGTGATCCCGGCTTCTCATCAGTTTTATTATATCTTTTTTCCGGCTTTCCAGCAAGTTCTCTGGGAATAGCTGGATCTGGCAGAGGCAAAATGTTTCCAGTTTCTTCCCTTCCAGAATGGTCCTCTGAAGTAGCTAAGGACCAACTAGGATATTTGCTACTGTTCGATTCAGATGAGACCTTTGCAGTGTCATCAGATATTCCAGTTAGAGTCTTGATTGCAAATGCTATGCAAGGATCTGCCCATAAATCCGCAAGAGGCAAGTCAAGAGGGGGTCCCGGCATCTGATTAACTTGATCATCACTTTCAACCTTCCCAGAATGCACATCTAGAATAGCTTGATTTTTTTGTAGCAAGACAACTTGACTACTGTCACCCTTGCTCTCTATTTCAACCATTCCTGAATTCTCATCTCGGGTAGCTGAGTTTCTGGAAGAACAGTTGCTTTTATTTGCATCCTGAAACAAGTTTTTAAAATTAGCAGATTTAGGAGAATAGCTTGCTTGTATTGTGGATTCAGATTGATCAGGCTGTGAAGATACCTTATGTGCAATCCCACCAAGAGAACCCTCAGCTACACCACGCACAACCTCAGGTGGTTCTCTAACTGCAGTTCGACTAGCTCGAGTATTTGTTTTCAGCTCTGGAGTTGGATCTAGTGCAATTCCAGCAAGTCGTTTTGAAGCTCGTCGAGGCAAATCAAATGTTTTCTTAACCTTAGACTTGACCCTGCTCAGTTGGGTCTTTTGAGTTTCATTACTTGTCTTCTCATCTTTCTGTGACTGCTTATTTGAGGTATCAACTACAATAGCTGAAGCGGGCACATTATGATCTGAACCCTTAGCTACTGACAAGTTAGAGCTGCTGAATTCATCATCTTTTCCAACTGCAGCATGAAAAAAGAAAAAGAAAAACTGTGTCAAACCCCAATAGATGGACTAAAGGATTGAATATCAATTTAACCCAACAACTAAACTTCCCACATCCATAGTTCTGAACCAAAGATTGAATATCAGATCTTCTATTTTATTCAACATAACATGTCCTATTGTTCTGTGATTAAAACTTGTCTTGTAACAACAGGTAAGAACTACAAGAAAATGAATCAAGTTCAAGTAGAGGTAGTGCCCTGCACCTTTATTCTGAGCAGAAGCATGGTCTGAAAGGGATATTTTTTCTTCTTTATTCATCTGCTGATCCTTTGTTATCCCACTCACATTTGAAACCTGCCCTATAAATTGTCCCTCTGTTCCATGGACCACAACCTTCTGTTTCTTGGCTTCAGTAGGTGACTAAAGAAGAAAAGGAAATATTCTGGTAAAAGTCAAACTCTGAACAACAGATTTTACCCATATAATGACCTAAATTTATAGTAGCAAGGAACAATGAAAAACAATCTCTAGCCAGTGAAAGGAATATGATTGTTGGATAAAGCACTAATATATGAAAATATAGAGCAAGGCATGTTAGTATTTGTATTTTTCTGTTAATGTCACTTTTTGCAAGCTAGACCACAATTTCAAGGAAAATATCAATTAACCAATCAGCTTGGCACACATGATTTCAAGTGGCCAAAGAAAGACAACAAATCCCGTAACAGATTCTTGAGACTAAAATATTGTGAAAAGAATGGGAAAATCGGATTATAAGCAGTCACATAATTAACTAATTATATCAAGAAACTCAGAGAATCCAATCATAAGAGCACATACACAGATCTTATCATCATGCAAGTCTTTATCATTTTTATCATTGTCATTGGGTCTGAAAGCATGCTTTCCAACCACTCCGGTTTCAACAAAGCGATGTGCATCCTTCATGGAACGAAATACATATCCACTCACAGGATCAATGTAAAACTGCAGAATTTAAATATCCATTACAGATAAAGAATGGATAAATTTTACAATCCATAAGCTATGCCACATCCACAAAAAGAAGTCAAGTTTTAGTACCGCATCTCTTCTGACTTTGCCAGACTTCTTAGTTGTTTTGACTTCCTTAATCCATCCTCGAGGTAAACCCTTTGCAGCAACCTTCTCAACTTTAACCTAGATTGCTTGAACAATAAAAAATGTTCAGTTCTAATTCAAATATAATAATTAAAAATGAAATCAAAGGGCAAAGAGCACATTCAGTCAAGCAGAAATCTTTTGCAGATGGACAGTCAGGGCCTTCTGCCTTCTCTTCATATTTAGGATCACTAGGCTTGAGATAATGAGACACCTCTACATTGGAATAAAATTCAAGTAAAGAAAATACCTTATAAACTTCTATTGGAAACCATAAACAGGAAATAGATAGAATTTATTTAAAGATCATTGTAGATGCAATGTAACTGTTAATAAAGAAACCACGTTATAAACTTCTTTTGCTCTCTCAGAACTTAAAGAAAACAAAATAACATCATCCTTTCAGGTTAACACACCCTTAGAAACTGATACTAAGAACCTTGCACCAATAGAGTGCCTTACACAGAATAGAACTAGTTTTCTAGTACAGTTACAGATGGCCTCATATATCTACATTCATCAGGACAGGCCTTTTCTTTCTTAATTTTTTGATAAGGATGCATAGAATATTCTCATTCTACTAAATGCTCTGGGTATTTATAGTTTTGCAGCAATCTAACGACCATTATAAGTCCTATCTGACAAATACTAAAAAGTTAACACACTTTCTTTCCTGATTTGGTTTTCTATTACCACAACGAGACTCTTAACTTCCCAAATTTGAAGAAATTCACTGTTACCTAAAAAAGAAAAAAAAAACAGTACCAGGAAACTGGAGAAGCTACATACAACCCTTTGTTTCCCCAAAAAGCAAAACCACTTATGATCATCTAAACCTTTCATTCTATAACCAATGATTATGAACCATTAAATGGTCCAAATAAATTTTGAAAAAAAAAATCAACCTAAAATGTTAAGATAACTGACTAAACAACTCAAATTGAAAATTTGAAAGGCAAGGGTTAAAGTTTAGCTAAAAGCACAGACTATGGTTAAGGACGCTACTTACTTTTTGCTAAAATTTAATTATATACTTGATTATAGGCTATTAGCTCAAAGACACTCAAACATGAGATGAACCGGTCCACTATAAACCAGGGCCCAAAGAACAGCTTCTTTATATCTCAAACATAAAGCAAATGTCTGTTTTCTAAAATCAGAAAATGAAAAATGGGTTCTTCACCCACTCCACAACATACAACAGTGAAAGCAGAAAAAAAATGAACAATCTAATGAAAGAAACTAAACACACAACATAAAGTGGAAACATCACAACCATAATGACACCAACGAGCTAAAGATCTAACATTTCTCATCTACAACCTCAATATTAAAAGGAGAACCCATGCAAGACCCAGCTGTAAAATTACTCAGAACAAGCCAAAGATCTTTCATTTCCTAAAGCTAGAATCTCTAAATGATACCAAAAAATCCTCAAAACCTAATCTTGAAAAATGGGTTTTGTGAATTACAGAGAAAATCAACTACCTTGTCTTTTTTGCCATCCTTTTTCACTTTCACTTCCACCGTGCACCCTGGCGGAGACCCCTCATCGGATTTCGGCTCCCCCATTAATCTCAGGTTAACCGGAAAAGACGACTAGCAATCGGGAAGGAGGAAGAAGAAGGTCTCTTTCGGACTCCCAACTATTCTGCTTGCTTGAAGAAAGAAGAGTCAAAGGAAAGAGGAGTGGAGAGAAGGAATTGTTTTCAGACAAAAGGGTTTCTTCCCCAGAAACCACGTGTTGCCAAACTTCCGATACGTTAAACGTGTTTCCTCCCACACCTGATTTTAGTTTGCTAGATAGAGTGGGCCTACCTCCCACTTGTCCGACAACCAAGTTTTTCAGTTAATTTTTTAATCCAAAAACCGTCGCGCCCTTCGATTTTGAGTGTGCTTTTGTAATAATTTTTATTTTATAATTTAAATTATAAGAAAAAATGATAAAATATTTTAATATTAAAAATATTTAAATATTTAATTATAATTGTTAAATAAATAAAATATATTGTGAATTATAATTTTATCAAATTTATTATATTATTAAATATTTTGATATTTTTTTAATTATAAAATAATTATTAGTTTTTGTCTAATAATTTTCACTTTATAATTTAAATTACAAAATAATTATTAATTTTTATTAATTTTATTATTTTATATAATCAGGATTGGGCTAATGGTAATTTGGATTGGATGGCCCGCTACTTTTTTCAGCTTTGATGGCCTAGTATTTGAACTACGAGAATTCCGCACCTTCCGGAGCAGAAGAAAGCAGTAGAGTAGACACAATCTTTAGCTAAATTAATCATAGTTTTCATCCGTTTTACTCATTATTTTGTTTTATTAACTTTCTATATCTCTAGGTTTTATTTTATCTTTTTTTATTTTTATTTTCACTCTATCTTATCCTTTTTAAAGGGGATTTTTTTTAAGTTTTTTTTTTTATTTTTCTTAAATTTAAACTTTTATTTTTATTAAATTTTTTTTTTTTCGTTTCAATTAACAAATCATTAGTCTCCCTTTTACTGATGTAGAATAAATGAATCCTGCTTCTTCACCGACTGCTGCTTCTCTACCTTGCCGGTGACCCGAAAATTGAACTACTCCCAGCATAATAAACAACATCAGGAACAAAAGTTGACAGTTTCTGTTTTCTCATTGTAGCAGATTGTCTGAAACAGGATATTGCTACATAACATAAGAAAATGAATTCTTCTTCAAGATGTGGAAGAGGTTATGGTTTTTACTGATATAAACAGTGTATAATTACAAGATTTGAACCTTGAAGAGGAAAATAAAGGCTACAAAATAAATGTAAAAATAGCTGTTGCCCAAAACCATTTTTAATGCAGTGATGGTGTAACCAATGTCAATTAATATTTTAAAAATTAATTGTTAGATTTAAAATTTTATTTATGTAAACTATATATTATATAAATTAATTTTTAAATTAATTTAATATGTTTAATTAACTTATTAATTATGTGAAATTTGACATTGTTAAATACTTTATGTTGTTAGTAAATAAATTTTTTTATTATAAAATTATAAATGTTAAATTAATTTAGAAATTAATATAGTCTTAATTCATGCATTAGTTTTTTAAACATTAATTGTAATGTGAGGTTTTAGTAAAGTTGTTATTATCATTTCGGTTTAGATATTAATTTTGTTATTGAAGCGATACATATTAAATATCGAAATTTTTTATGTATTGTTTCAAATTTATCGTTATAAATTTTTATTTTTATAAAAAAATAGATATTTTATAATAGATGAAATATTAATTAAATTTTAATATATTTAATTTTTATTTAAGATATTTAGATTTATTTATTTATTTTAAAATGTTTTATAATACATTTTTCATACTTTATCTTTATTTTTAAAAAAATTACAAGATATATTAAATAAAAATTTTTATTAAAATAATTATTAATTAAAAATAAGTATTACATCTTATCAATTAATTAATGTACACCTTTCCACACCCAACGCAATCTATTCTAACCAATTAACACCCACCATGTCAACAAAAGTACATAACCCCACCACACCACGTGCCACTGTTAATTGTTTCCCCTTCTCCCCAAGTATAAAACTAAAACCCCCCACTCTAGATACATGCCTTCTACAATACGACAATTCCTCCCTTGAATGATTTTCTTTCTCCCTTTGCATTTAGCCATTTACACAATACAACCCTTCAAGTCAAAAAGCCTATATCTCAGCTCGGTAATGGGTTAGCTTGAATCTTAAAGAAACAGAGTCAAGATCATTGGAGATGGGTGGATAGGGTGATCCAAGCCAGAAGATAAACTATGTCTTCAAGGTTGTGCTGATAGGTGACTCGACCGTGGGGAAATCGCAGATTCTGGCTTGCTTCGCCAGGAACGAGTTCAGTTTGGACTCAAAGGCCATGATTGGAGTCGAGTTCCAGACTCGGACTCTTGTTATTGAGCACAAGAGCATCAAGGCTCAGATTTGGGATACCGCTAGCCAAGAAAAGTACTGGCTACACTTCATCTAGTAACTTTGTCGATGATCTTCTTTGTTGTCGTTGTCAAGCTTTTAATCGGTATATGTGTATGTAAGTGTTTCCTTTTTCTTTTTATTTTTTTTTAGATCTGTGGATTGGTGCTGATTTGCCTTTTCCCTTTTTTTTTTTTTTTTTAACAGCATCAGTTTAGTTCCTGTGAATCGATTGGTACGTGAAATATTATTTGATACCTCAAAATTTGATTGAAATGAATTTAATTCATATAATTTTGATTTAATTAAAAAATCGATATATATTGACCATATCAATTGGTATGGAATGAAATTAACAACTTTGGTCTTTATTCTAGTATTCTAAGAAAAATATTGGTAGCATGGTCTTACGTTACACTAATCGATTTAAGTGGCCTAATAACTATTGAATAAATATTTTTTAGTTCAAACTGAATTTTCTTCAAAAGTGGTCTACATTAGTATTTTGATGCCATTTCTTCATTTTAGATTTATATATACGATACTTTTTCACATTGTATGTTATTTAAAAATGTAAAATTATTATAATTAATTAATTTTAATTAATATTTTATATAATTTTAATTAATAATTAATATATTTTTACAATAACAAAAGGCAAAAATCTACAAAATCGCACCTCATAGCAATCTCCAACAATTTCAAAAGAAACCATAGTCTCTTCAAGTTTTTGTTACCTTCTTTTAACAAAAGGGCTTAATTCTTAAGATACATCCAACATCAAGTTCTTAAATTAGGTAAAAGATAAAAAGAAAAATCCAGTTTTTACTTTAAAATTTTTAACTTTTTTCAACAAGTCCTTAAATTAACTAGAGAAGTAACATACTTTTTTTTTTTTTTTTTGCTTCAAATACTAATTGTTTTTATATTATGTAAGTCCCAAAACTTAGAAGTGACGTGACCCCTTAATCTTAAAATGTAATTTTTTATATTTTTTTTATTTTGACATAAAATGTAGTATTTTTAAATTAAAAATTAGATGTTATTAATTTAGGCTATGTTTGGTACAGTTGGTTGAAAGTCTTTTTGCACTTCAAAAGCTTCAGCTCCACTAAACACTACAATTTGTGAAAAATGTTACACCTTCTTACAAGTTAGTATTTTGTCCATTTCATTACAAATCTCAAAAGCACCGAATTGAATTTTAATAAAATTAACATATTATTCCTATTTTATCTTTATTTTTCTTTCTATTTACAAAAATAACACTTCTACAATAGTTTTTTTTTAATAAAACTTCTATTAAAAATTCCAGCCACATCAAATGAGTACTTAATTTGTTAACAATAAAAATATAATTTTAATTGTTAATTGTATTAATGAAACAATTTATTGTTTTTATCAAACATTTGATTTTAAAAAATCAATCTATTTTTCCCATCTCTTTCCTATTGAGTGATAAAATTCTACATTTAAATATGAGAAGAAACATGTGTAATATACATATTGTTAGCCCACATGTTAGCCCATGTGATAAGACCTAAACATCATATGGGTCTTTATATAAGGTGCATGTTAAACCATGTAACAAAACCTAACATTTATATTATATCTATACATGAGGGTGCATTGAGTGGGAAAATGTTGTTATCCTCATATTTGCCAAGTTTGTATTTGATTTGGAAGTTCATTTGACATGGACATTTTCAACTCTTCATTAATTCAAAAATTAATAAATAGATGGATTAAATGTCAATTTTTATCCCTCAATTTTATGGTTTTACACAATTTTTTACCCTTCAACATTTTTATGCATTTTTTTCGTCTATCAACTTTGAAAAATGCACATTTTTTTGTTCTCCGTCAGTTAGTCTATTAAATCTATTAAAATATACACATTTTTAGTTCCTAGGGATTAAAAATGTGCATATATAAATAAACTTAATAGATTGACTAATGGAAGAATGAAAAAAAGAGTATTTTTTAAAGTTGAGGGATTAAAAAATTACTTAAAATAAATGTAAGATGAAAACTATGTGAAAACCTAAAGTTGAGGAACTAAAATTGGCATTTAACCTAAATAGGTGCTAGAGTATGCTATCGATTTGTGAAATATTTTTTGTTCTTGCGAGTATAATTTATATATAACATATTATTATTTATCAATATTAATTTTTATTCTTTTATATATGTTAAATATTGATGAAATCCTTAAAATAGTTTATCACATCAAGAGGTCATTGTTATTAATGAGAACTATATGATGCAATAGTATTATTTTTAAATTGTACCTTAGTTGTATACAAGTTTGTCAAATTCTAGAGTTTAATTAAATTATTTTGGGTAAATAAATTAGAATTGTAAAATCATAATCGTAAAATTGAATGGGCAAAATCAAGAGTTTACCAAATGAAGCATTTAATTAACAAAATTACATATAAATAGAATTCAATAACTAAAAACTAGATCAAGAATCAAAGTTGATATACAACATAAACATGTAAATGAGAAAAATTAAAAACTGGTAAATTTTTTATTGGCATATTTTTTCTGATATTCATTGAAAATCTAATGCTAATTATTAATTACCTAACATTATAAAATTAGAAATTAGTGGTCATTTGTCTTCTAAAAATTTATTTTGTAACTTAGTCAATAATTCTTTATACAGTTTGTATTTTTTCAAATCAATTGTTGGACTTAATGTTTTTATTCATGCAAATCATATATGTTGAATTTCAAATTAATTGTGTGTGTTTAACTTTTTTATAATTAAACTTAATTTTAGACCATTATATAAATAATAGAAAATACAGTTTCTTCATTCCTATAGTTACAAAAAACATATCATTTTGAAATTTGAAATGCATAGCTACACAAATAAAACATTAAATCCAGCAACTAGCTTGAAAAAAAATACAAATTGTGTAAATAATTATTTCCTAATGTAACCTATGTTTTTAAAACCGAATTAAAGGTCAAATTGTTTTGACCTCTACTTCACAAGTTGGACGGTTAAATTAGTTTGATTGATCAAAATTTTGATCTAATTGAATTCTAAATGTATATAATATAATCTAATATAATACAATGTACTTCTAAAAGTTTGAAGTGACTATAGTAGTCAAAAAGCTTTTATGTATTTTGAAAGAGTTAGGACTCAAACATGCCAAATCTATTCAATTACGTAATTATATTATAATAAATATATTTTAAGACATCAAGTGTCAATAAAGACGTTTCACATTTGGTCGTAGAAGTAATTTTGAGCATAATAATTTGTTAACCTCACATGAGGCTTGGTGTTCGATAATAAGATAATAGGTTATTTGGGTTGATGTATTTCAGAAGGGATGATTCTATTACAGTAAAAAATATGTATATATATACAATAATAGTAATTCAATTTATGACTAACTGTGGAAACCAAATATTACAATTTTTTTTCTACAATTTTACATATATGATATAATAATTAGCTCTTTTTGCTCTACTAAAATCTATGATATTGTATGTAATTACAAATTTATTTAATTTTTTTTACTACCATCTACTCATTTTAATGACATGTTAAAAATTACATATAAAAATTATACAAAAAAATTACCTATATATTGTTACACAATAAAAAAAAGCTATATGTATAATTCCACTTTTCAAGAATTGTCAAATTGTTATTGACCATAAATACAAATAATATAGTACAACGGTTGTATGAAATACTTTCTTCACATTCATAACCCCTAGACATGAAGTTAAGATTTTAATATCATATAAGTTAGATGCTACGTATCTATTTCGTTTGAATTTTCTATACTTTTCAAAAAAAAAGGTAAAAGATAAGAATTGTTACCCATAATACTTATACAAAATTAACTATTCACAAAATAAAACATTAATAAATTTCAACCATTCATAATAGAGAGATGGATGGTCGAGATTTTGTGTGAGTGATATGTGTAAGAGTTATGTACAGGTGGATTCCAACTCAGATTTCTTTAATTTGTATAAATGCTTAGCTTTTCTAACTTTACTAGAATCTATGATATTGTATATATTTAATTTTTTTACCTATTATCTACTTATTTAATGAAACGTCAAAATTACATATAAAAATTATACAATACATGGGCCTTAACTACCATCAACTTGCTTTCTTATGCTTATATTCTCTCTATAGGGAGTTTATTTGGCTTGTTATTTAATTTATTATTATAAAAATAATTATATAATATGAACAAAATTTTTTAAAAAAATTCTCCTACAATAAACGGGCTTTAAAATCAATTTAGTATATAGAGACAACTATTGATCTATTATGTTAAAGAAATTTTGTAGGTACTGACTTAGATGTGTTATTAATTTAAGCTAGCGTTTTTTTTTTAAATTTTTTTAACACTCTTATTAATGGATTATTGAAAAATTGTATCAATATAAATTGTTAAAATTGATAAGATCTATTGAAAATCTGGCAAATTAAACTCTACACTTTTATGAAATGTTGGTTACAAAAAAAAGAAAAGGAAAATAATTGATGGATAATTTTTTATAGAGCATTTTTCTACAATCTTATATGTGATATCTATTTTTGCTCTACTAAAATTTATGATATTATATGCATTTACAATCTTACATGTGATATAATAATTAATTCTTTTTACTCTACTAAAATCTGCAATATTGTATACATTTACAAGTTTATTTAATTTTTTTGGTTATCATTTACTCATTTTAATGACATGTCGAAAATTATATATAAAAATTATACAAAAAATGGTTTGAGTATCTTTACACAATAAAAAAAGGGCTATATGTATAACTCCATTTTTTAGGAATTGTCAAATTGTTATTGGTCATAAATACAAATGATATGGTACAACAGTTGTATGAATATCCTCATCTCATTCATAACCCCTAGACATGAATGTAAGATTTTAATATCATAAAAGTTTGATGTTGCGTATCTATTTTGCTTTAAACTTTCTATACTTTCCAAAGAAAAAATGGTAAGAGATAAGAATTTTTACTCATATTACTTATACAAAATTTCAATCATTTATAAAATAAAACATTAATAAATCTTAACCATTCATAGTGGAGAGATGGATGGTTAAGATTTTGTATAAGTGATGTAAGTAAGAGTTGTATGTACGTAGATTTTAACTCAAGAAATAATAGAAGATTTCCTTAATTTGTGTAAATGTTTAGCTCTTTTAACTTTACTAGAATATCTAATATTGTATTCATTCACATATTTATTTAATTTTTTAACTACTTTTACTTATTTAATAACATGTCAAAATTACATATAAAAACTGTACAAAAAGATTGTCCTCATATCATTACATGATAAAAAGGGCTATAAGTACAACTTCACTCTTGAGGGCTTGTTAAATTGTTACCGCTTGTAAATACAAATATTATGGTATAATGATTGTATAAAATCCTTCTCTTTATTTATAACCCGAAGACATGAATGTTAGATTTTATTAACATATATGGTAGATTCTATGTATCTATTTTGTGCTCAACTTTCTATACTTTCCAAGGAAAAAAAAAAGATAAAAATTTTTGTACAAATACTTTTTTGTTTGAATTTTCTATACTTTTCAAAAAAAAAAAAAAAAAAAGAGGGTAAAAGAGAATAATTTTTGCCTATAAAACTTATACAAAAGTAACCATTCATAATACAGAGATGGATGGTTAAGATTTGTATAAGTAATTCGTGTAAGTATTGTGTATAAATGGATTCCAACTCAAGAAATAATAGAGATTTCTATACTTAATTTGTATAAATACTTAGCTTTTTAAACTTTATTAGAATCTATGATATTGTATATATTTCACATTTATTTAATTTTTTTACCTACCATCTACTTATTTAATGATACATCAAAATTACATATAAAAATTATATAACACATGGGCCTTAACTATCATCTACTTGTTTTTTTTATGCTTATGTTCTCTCTTTAGGGAGTTTATTTGGCTTTCTATTTAAATTATTATAAAAATAATTTTATTATATGAATAATTTTTTTTAAAAAAATTCTCATACAACACATGGGCTTTAAAATCAATTAGTATATAGATATAACAATTGATATATTATGTTAAAGAAATTTTGTAAGTATTGAATTAGATGTGTTATTAATTTAAGCTAGGATTTTTAATTTTTTTTAACACTCTTATTAATGGATTAATAAAAAATTGTATTAATATAAATTGTTATAATTGATATAGTTTGTTGAAAATCTAGCAAATTAAAGCCTACACTTTTTTGAGATGTTGGTTAAAAAAGAAAAAGAAAAAGAAAATAATTGATAGGTAATTTTTTATATAACTTTTTTCTACAATCTTATATGTGATATAGTAATTAGCTCTTTTTGTTCTACTAAATCTATGATATTATATACATTACAATCTTACATGTGATATAATAATTAATTCTTTTTGCTTTATTAAAATATGTGATATTGTATATATTTACAAATTTATTTAATTTTTTGGCTATCATTTACTTATTTTAATGACATGTCAAAAATTACATATAAAAATTACACAAAAAATGGTTTGAGTATCTTTATACGATAAAAAAAAACTATACGTATAACTCCATTTTTCAGGAATTGTCAAATTGTTATTGATCATAAATACAAATGATATGATACAATGGTTATATGAAATATCTTCTCCTCATTCATAACCCTAGACACAAATGTAAGATTTTAATATCATAAAAGTTTGATGCAACATATCTATTTTGCTTTAAACTTTCTATACTTTTCAAAGAAAAAAAAGTTAAAAGATAAGAATTTTACTCACATTACTTATACAAAATTTTAATATTCATAAAATAAAACCTTAGTAAATCTCAATCATTCATAATGAAGAAATGAATGGTTAAGATTTTGTGTAAGTGATGTATGTAAGAGTTGTGTGTACGTAAATTTCAACTCAAGAAATAATAGAAGATTTCTCTACTTAATTTGTGTAAATGCTTAGCTCTTTTAATTTTACTAGAATATTTGATATTGTATGCATTCACACATTTATGTAAATTTTTAACCACCTTTTACTTATTTAATGACATGTCAAAATTACATATAAAAATTGTACAAAAAGACTATCCTTGTATCAATACATTATAAAAAGAGCTATAAGTACATCTCCACTCTTGAGGGTTTGTTAAATTGTTAGTGATTGTAAATACAAATGATATGGTACAATAGTTGTATGAAATCCTTCTCCTCATTCGTAACCCCTAGATATGAATGTAAGATTTTATTAACATATAAGGAAGATCCTATGTATTTATTTTGCATTTAACTTTTTATATTTGTCAAAGAAAAAAAAAAGTGAGATAAGAATTTTTGTACACATCACTTATACAAAATATTAATATTTATAAAATAAAATGTGGATGAATTTCAACCATTCATAGTGGAGAGATGAAAAATCAAGATTTTTTGTAAATGATGTATGTAAAAATTGTGTATAAGTGGATCTTGATTCAAGATATAATAGAAAATTTCCTTATCTAATTTGTGTAAATGGTCAGTTTTATAAATTATTAGTTTTAAAGACTAGATTTGTTCATCATATCATTTCTTGTATGCAAAAGAACTACAAATACACTAACTTTCAAAAAAAAAAAAATGAAGAAGGTTTCATTCAAGTTTATTCTCTTAGCTACCCTTTTAATGTTTTCACTTGATAGATGCATTTTTTTCTTTTAAATATTAAATATTTTATTTTATATTAGTGAGTTTTCTATTAATAAAATCCTATGATAGAGCTACACACTATAATGGAAGCAAGAGATGTGCAATGTGACAATCTACATGTTTTTTCAAACTAGATTGCATTTGCAATAATGGTAAGTGCATTTGTGGTGATTCTCTAGCTGAAGCAACCTTGTCCAAGCATCAAGAAGGACAAACTATAGTGGAAGTTGATTCATAATACGACAATGTATACATTTCTTGCAAACCTTATTGCGTTTGCAAGAATGGTAAGTGCATTTGTGAGGTTCTCTAGCTGAAGAAACTTTTTCTAAGCATCAAGAAGGATAAACTATAATGGAAGTAGATGCACAATGCGACAATGTACATGTTGCAAACCAGATTACATTTGCAATAATGGTAATTGCATTTGTGGTGGATCTCTAACTGAAGCAACCTTGTTTAAGTATCAAGAAGGACAAACTATAGTAGAAGCAGATGCGTAATGTGACAATGTACACGTTTTTTGCAAACCAAATTGTGTTTGCAATGATGGTAAGTGTGTTTGTGGTGGTTCTCATGCCTGATCATTCGGAGAATCCTTTTCTCAACATTCAAAAGTGCAAAAAGAGGTGCCATGAAAGAGGGGAATTTATGTGAAAAATAAACCTTAATTT
>BPVZ01000022.1:2317024-2331197 GCA_020521535.1 Rubroshorea leprosula | reverse complement strand
TTATTTTTCTTATATCAATTAATAAAAAATAATAATTAATATACCTTTAAACTCATTTGGAGCTGTTGGTGCTTGAATGCATTAATCGAGTGTTGCTAAAATTGAAACTCAACTGATTCTTCTCTTGTGGTCATTAATTTGGGGAATTAATTGCCTTTCTTGAACCATGGTCTTCCTTAGATTTGGGGAAAAAGTGCTAGGCTATTGGTCCAACCCAAACTTTTGATAGAATTGGGCTTTGTGTAGGAATTGGATTGGTAACTAATAATTTTGATTGGATGATCCAATAGTTCTTTCGACCTTGATGTTAGACAATGCACACTAGCTTAACAATAGAACTAATTCTCATGGTAGCAAATTGTCTAGAACAAGGTGTTGCTAGATAAAATGAGAAAATGACCTCTTCTTCTAAACGTGGAAGAGGTTGTGGTTTTTATTAATATATATAGTGTATAATTACAAGATTTGAACTTTAAAGAGAAAAATGAAGGCTACAAAATAAATATAAAAATAACAGTTACCTAAAACCACTCATAATCTAGTGATGATCTAACCAATGTTAATTAAAATTTTAAAAATTAATTGTTGGATTTAAAATTTTATTTACGTAAATTATATATACATTAATTTTTAAATTAATTTAATAGGTCTAGTCAATTTTTTTTATATTTCTTACTTTGACATAAAATGTAGTATTTTTAAATTTAAAAATTAGATGTTGTTAATTTAATTTTTTAACGATAAAAATATAATTTAATTGCTAATTGCATTAATAAAGCAATTTATTGTTTTCATCAAATAATTGTTTTTTAAAAATCAATCTGTTTTTCTCATCTCTTTCCTATTGAGTGATAAAATTCTACATCTAAATTTAAGAAGAAATATGTGTAACATAAATAGACAAAAATCTACTCCACCCATTCCCAATTAATTTTACCTTCAATGCAAGTGTTGGGCCTTGGCTTACTAGTCAAATTTTCACAGGGTAGTAGAGCATGCCATATTATTGTTATTCCTGTTAAACATATTATTAACCTATGTGATAAGACCCAAACTTCATACAAACCTTTATGTGGGGTGCATGTTAAGTCATGTAACAAGACCTAATATTTAAACTATATTCCTACATGAGGGTGTGTTGAGTGGGAAAATGTTGTCATTCTTATATTTGGCAAGTTGATTTGAAATGTACATTTTCAACTCTTCTTTGATTCCAAAATTAGTAAATAGTGGATTAAATGTCAATTTTAATCCCTCAATTTTAAGGTTTTATACAATTTTCTATTGCTCAACATTTTTATGCATTTTTTTCATCCATCAACTTTGAAAAATGCACATTTTATTATCTTTTTATCAGTTAGTCTATTAAGTCCATTCAAATGTGCACATTTTTAGTGTCTAAACTTATAATATACACACATTTTTAGTCTCCAAGGACTAAAAATGTACATATATAAACAAACTTGCATAATGGAAGAATGATAAAAGAGTATTTTTTAACAGTTCAGGGACTAAAAAAATGCTTCAAATAATTGAGAGATGAAAACTATATAAAAACCTAAAGTTGAGGAACTGAAATTGACGTTTAACCAAAATAGGCGTTAGAGTATGCCATCTATTTGTGAGGCATTCTTTGTTCTTGTGATTATATTTTATATATACTAGAACATTATTTATCAATATTAATTGGATTTAATATTTTTATTCATGCAAATCATATATGTTGAATTTCAAATTAATTGTATGTGTTTAACTTTTTTATAATTAAACTTAATTTTAGACCATTAAATAAATAATCAAAAATACATTCTATTCATTCTTATAATTACAAAAAGCATATCATTTTGAAATTTAAAATGCATAGCTACACAAATAAAATATTAAATCCAACAATTAGTTTGAAAAAATACAAATTGTATAAATAATTATTTCTTAATGTAAGCAATGTTTTAAAGACCAAATCGAAGATCAAATTGTTTTGACCTCTAGTTCATGAGTTGGATGATTAAATTAGTTTGATTGATCAAAATTTGGTCTAATTGAATTCTAAATGTGTATAATAAAATATAATATAATACAGTATACTTCAAAAAGTTTGAATTGACTCTAGTGGTCATAAAGCTTTTATGCATTTTGAAAGAGTTAGGAATCAAAATCTCCACTATGCCAGATCTATTCAATTAAGTAACTATATTATAATAAAAAGATTTTAAGACATCAAGTGTCAATAAAAATGTTTCACATTTGGTCGTAGAAGTAATTGTGAGCATAATGATTTGTTAACATCACATGAGGTGTGCTGTTCGATAATAGGTACTTGAGTCGATGTATTGCAGAAGGAATGATTCTATTATAGTAAGAAAGATGTACATATATACAATGATAGTAATTCAATTTATGACTAACTTTGGAAACCAAATAACTCAACTTTTTTTTTACAATTTTACATGTGATATAATAATTGGCTCTTTTCATTCTACTAAAATTTATGATATTATATACAGTTACAAATTTATTTATTTTTTAACTATCATCTATTCATTTTAATAACATGTCAAAAAGTTACATATAAAAATTATACAAAAAACTTGCCCAAGTATTTTTACACAATAAAAAAAAAGTTATATATACAATTCTGCTTTTCATGAATTGTCAAATTGTTATTAGTCATAAATACAAATGACATGGTATAACGGTTGTATGAAATACCTTCTATACACTAATAACCCCTAAACATGAATTTAAGATTTTAATACCATATAAGTTAGATGCTACATATCTATTTTGTTTCAATTTTCTATATTTTTCAAAACAAATGGTAAAAGATAAGAATTTTTACCCATAATAGTCATACAAAATTAATCATTCATAAAACAAAACATTGCTAAATTTTAATCATTTATAATGGAGAGATAGATGGTCGAGATTTTGTGTAAGTGATATGTGCAAGAGTTGTACATAAGTGGATTCAAACTCAAGAAATAATAGAAGATTTCTTTACTTAATTTGTATAAATGCTTAGCTTTTTTAACTTAACTAGAATCTATGATATTGTATATATTTACATATTTATTTAATTTTTTTACCCACTATCTACTTATTTAATGAGATGTCAAAATTACATATAAAAATTATACAACACATGGGCCTTAACTACCATCTACTTGTTTTCTTATGCTTATATTCTCTCTGTAGGGAGTTTATTTGGCTTGTTATTTAATTTATTATTATAAAAATAATTATATAATATGATAAAAAAAATTTAAAAAAATTTTCATACAACACATGGGCTTTAAAATCAATTTAGTATATAAATACAATTATTGATCTATTATGTTAAAGAAATTTTGTAGGTATTGACTTAAATGTGTTATTAATTTAAGCCATAATGAAAAATTGTATTAATATAACTTGCTAAAATTCATAAAGCCCGTTGAAAATCTAACAAATTAAACCCTAGATTTTTATGAAATGTTGGTTAAAAAAAAAAAGAAAAGAAAATAAATGATAGATAATTTTTTTATGCAACTTTTTTTCTACATTCTTATATGTGATATAATAATTAATTCTTTTTACTATACTAAAATGTATTTAAAAATTTATTTAATTTTTTTGGCCATCATTTACTCATTTTAATAACATGTCAAAAATTATATATGTAAATTACACAAAAAATGGTTTGAGTATCTCTACACGATAGAAAAAAGCTATATGTATAACTCCATTTTTTAGGAATTATCAAATTATTATTGGTCATAAATGCAAATGATATGTGGCAATAGTTTTATGAAATATCTTCTCCTCATTCATAACCCCTAGGCATGAATGTAAGATTTTAATATCATAAAAGTTCAATGCTGGATATCTATTTTGCTTTAAACTTTCTATACTTTCCAATGAAAAAAAAGGGGTAAAAGATAAGAATTTTTACTCATATTAATTATACAAAATTTTAATCATTTATAAAATAAAACATTAATAAATCTCAATCATTCATAGTAGAGAGATGGATGGTCAGCATTTTGTGTAAGTGATGTATGTAAGAGTTGTGAGTACATAGATTCTAACTTAAAAAATAATAGAAGATTTTCTTACTTAATTTGATTAAATGCTTACCTCTTTTACCTTTTACTAGAATCTTTGATATTGTTTGTATTCACACATTTATTTAATTTTTTAACTATCTTTTGCTTATTTAATGACACGTCAAAATTACATATAAAAATTGTATAAAAAGATTGTTCTCATATCATTACATGATAAAAAGAGTTATAAGTACAATTCCACTCTTGTGAGCTTGATAAATTGTTATTGGCCGTAAATGCAAATGAGCTGGTGCAATGATTATATGAAATCCTTCTTCTCATTCATAACCCCTAGACATGAATGTAAGATTTCATTAACATATAATAAAGATTTTATTAACATATAAGTTAGCTCCTACATATCATTTTGCGCTCAACTTTCTCTACTTTCCAAAGAAAATATAAGTAAAAGATAAGAATTGTTGTACACATCACTTATACAAAATGTTGACATTTATAAAATAAATATGGATAAAATCTCAACCATTTATAGTGAAGCGATAGATGATCAAGATTTTGTGAAAGTAATGTGTAAAAATTGTGTATAAATAGATTTCGATTCAAGAAATAATAGAAGATTTCCTTACTTAATTTGTGTAAATGGTCAGCTTTATAAATTAGTAGTTTTGAAGACTAGATTTATTCAACATATCATTTCTTGCATACAAAAGAAATACAAATACACTCACTTTCAAAAAAAAAAAATGAAGAAGGTTTCATTCAAGTTCGTTCTCTTAGCTACCCTTTTAACGTTTTCACTTGGTAAGGACATTTTTTCTTTTAAACATTTTAAAATTGTTTATATTTATGAGTTTTCTATTAACAAAATCCTATGGTAGATCTACACACTATAACGGAAGCAACGGATGTGCAATGCGACAATATACAAGTTTTTTGCAAACCAGATTGCAATTGCAAAAATGGTAAGTGTATTTGTGGGGAATTTCTATTGGAAGCTGATGTGGAATGCGACAATGTACACGCTTTTTGCAAACCAGATTGCAATTGCAAAAATGGTAAGTGTATTTGTGGGGAATTTCTGTTGGAAGCAGAAGTGCAATGTGACAATGTCAACGTTTTTTGCAAACCAGATTGCAATTGCAAAAATGGTAAGTGTATTTGTGGGGAATTTCTGTTGGAAGTAGATGTGCAATGTGACAATGTACACCTTTTTTGCAAACCAGATTGCAATTGCAAAAACGGTAAGTGCATTTGTGGGGAATTGATGTGAAAAATAACCCTTAATTTCAAGATTGTTGAACTCCTTAAAAATAATAAAAGTTCTCATCTTTCATTTTTTTAATAAGGCAATCCAATGTACTTTGCGCGTAGTCAATGCTAAATAAATTATACCTTGTTCTCATTAATTTATACAAATTAATTTTCATTTTCAACACTGCATACACAATTTAAATTAGATAATTAATAAAATTTTTAGTTAACTTATTTTTTTTATATCAATTAATAAAAAAAAAATAAAAATTAACATACCCTTAAACTCATTTGGAGCTATTGGTGCTTGATTGCTTTAATCGAGTCTTCCCGAAATTGAAACTCAACTGATTCTTCTCTTGTGGTCATTAATTTGGGAAATTAATTGCCTTTCTTGAACCATGGTCTTCCTTAGAATTGGGGAAGAAGTGTTAGGCCATTGGTCCAACCCAAACTTTTGATAGAATTAGGCTCTATATAGGAATTGGATTGGTAACTAATAGTTTGGATTGGATGACCCAATAGTTCTTTCAACCTTGATGTTAAATAATGCACACTAGCTTAACAATAGAATTGATTCTCATGGTAGTAGATTGTTTGGAACAGGGTGTTGCCAGATAAAATGAGAAAATGAACTCTTCTTCAAGGTGTGGAAGAAGTTATGTTTTTTATTGATATAAACAACATATAATTACAAGCTAGATTTGAATTTCGAAGAGAAAAATGAAGGCTATCAAATAATATAAAAATAGTCGTTGCCTAAAACCACTCTTAATCTAGTGATGGTCTAACCAATGTTAATTAAAATTTTAAAATTAATTGTTGGATTTAAAATTTTATTTATGTAACTTATATATACTAATTTTTAAATTAATTTAATAGGTCTAATCAATTTATTAATTATATGAAATTTGACACTATTAAATACCATGTATTATTAGTAAATAAAATTTTTTTATCATAAACTTATAAATGTTAAATTAATTTAAAAATTGATATATGATCTTAATTCATTGATTAGTTTTTTAAACATTAAATGTGATGTGAGGTTTTAATCTAGTACTCTAAGAAAAATATTGGGAGCATGATCCTATGTTACACTAATCGATTTAAGTGGTCTAATAACTATTGAGTAAATATTCTTTTAGTTCAAAAACTGAATTTTTTTCTAAAGTGGTCTACATTAGTATTTTGACGCCATTTCTTCATTTTAGATTTATATATATGATACTTTTTCACATCGCATGTTACCTAAAAATGTAAAATTAAGATAATTAATTAATTTTATTTGATATTTTATATATTTTAAATAATTTTAATTAATAATTTATATATTTTTACAATAATAAAAGACAAAAAAAATCTACAAAATTGCAACTCATAGCAATTTGCAACAATTTCAAAAGAGACCTTAGTCTCTTCATGTTTTTGTTACCTTTTTTCAACAAATGGCCTAATTTTTAAGATACATGTAACATCAAACAAGTGTTTATTTTAAAAATTTTAACTTTTTTCAACAAGTCCTTAAATTAATTAGAGGAGTAACATTGCTTTTTATCTTCAAATACTAATTGTTTTTATAGTATGTAAGTCCCAAGACTTAGAAGTAACATGACCCTAAATCTTAAAATGTATTTTTTATATTTTTTACTTTGACACAAAATGTAGTATTTTTAAATTTAAAAATTAGATGTTATTAATTTAATTTGTTAACTATAAAAATATAGTTTTAATTGTTAATTGCATTAATAAAACAATTTATTGTTATCAAATAATTGTTTTCAAAAAATCGATCTATTTTTCCCATCTCTTTCCTCTTGAGTGATAAAATCCCACATCTAACATCTAAATATAAGAAAAAAAAAACATGAGTAACATAAGTACAAAAAAAATCTACCCCACGTATTCCCAATTAATTTTACTTTTGATGCAAGTGTTGGGTCTTGGCTCACTAGACAAATTTTCACAGGATAGTAGAGCATGTTGTATTCTTGTTATTCTTGTTAAACATATTTTTAGCCCATGTGATAAGACCCAAACTTCATACGGACCTTTATATAGGGTGCATGTTAAGCCAAATAACAAGACCTAACATTTAAACTATCTCCGTACACGAGAGTGCGTTGAGTGGGAAAATGTTATTATCCTTATATTCGGCAAGTTTGTATTTGATTTGGAAGTTTATTTGAAATGTACATTTTCAACTCTTCATTGATTTCAAAATTAGTAAATAGGTGAATTAAATGTCAATTTTAATCCCTCAATTTTAAGGTTTATACAATTTTTTACTTCTCAATATTTTTATACATTTTTTTATTCCATCAACTTTGAAAAATACACACTTTTTGTCTTTCTATCAATTAGTCCATCAAACCTATTCAAATGTGCACATTTTTAGTGCCTAAACTTATAACATACACACATTTTTAGTCTTTAGGGACTAAAAATGTGCATATATAAACAAATTTACAAGATTAACTAATGGAAGAATGACAAAAGGGTATTTTTTAAAGTTGAGGGACTAAAAAAATGCTTAAAATAATTGAAAGATGAAAACCATACAAAAGCCTAAAGTTGAGTAACTAAAATTGACATTTAACCTAAATAGGTATTAGAGTATGCCATCGATTTGTAAGACATTCTTTGTTCTTTTGATTATATTTTATGTATATCATAACATTATTTATCAATATTAATTGTAATTCTTTTATATATGTTAAATATTGATGAAATTCTCAAAATAGTTTATCGCATCAAAAGGTAATAGCAATCATTACTATTGTAATATCCCAAATTTTTGGGAATTTTAGCATTTAGTTAAGGACTTGATTGTGAGGAAATGCTGTTTTGGGACTTAATAGCAAAATTTTTAAATTTCAAGGGGCTTAAAAGTGAAAGATATTAGGATAAGGATCGGAGGATTTTTTCTTCTTCCCAGCCTTGCACGTTTCTGCTCTTTTTCTCCCCTGCAGCTCTCGAAAGCCCCCA
The DNA here is from genome assembly GCA_020521535.1 of Rubroshorea leprosula. NCBI lineage: Eukaryota > Viridiplantae > Streptophyta > Magnoliopsida > Malvales > Dipterocarpaceae > Rubroshorea > Rubroshorea leprosula. Next base: position 2,322,912 of record BPVZ01000022.1, on the reverse strand, counting down.
AGCTGCCAACTTCCATACTTGAAAGAAAAACTGGTAGGAAGCTTGGTATTTTCCCCTTCCTTTCTTGTTCTAGAACACATATAGAATCCAGAAATTCCCCCCCCCCTTCTGCAGAAATCCAGATCTGCTCTGCTCTGCTCTGTCCGTCCGGTTGCTGCTTTTGCCAGTTTGTGGGTGCGAATTGCTTTGATTTTTCGGTAAGAACAGCCATTAAATTCTCTGTTTTTCCTTGAATTGGCTTGGGTTACTCTAAGTTCCTCTTGTTCCTTCAATTTTTGGGTAGATTTCCCGAAATTCCCCTTGCACTGCCGCTGGCTTCCCCTAGCTTGCAGCTCCGGTTTTTGCTGCTAAATTCTGGTATGTTGGCAGCTCCTCCGAGCCTAAAATTATCCATTTAATTTGTTGTCTTGTGATGTCCAAAATTTTTCAGTAATTAGGGGATAATTCCGGTAGCTTTAGGACAAAATTTAAGCATTAATTCAAGTGGAATTTATGTGATTGAGTGTTAATTGACTGCTGTGAGATTTTGGAGAAAATCTCGTGAATTAGCTATTGTTTTGCCAATTTATGGAAGTGCAGTTACTATTCATGGCGTGATCACTGTTCACAGGCACTATTCATGGGCACTGTTCACGCATTGATGGCCAACAATTAACGGGGATTAAATGCTTAGTTTGTAATATAAGAATAAATTTGAAGATGTTTGGTCATATGGTTGAATTTCGTGTGAAGCTCATTGGTTAGGAAATTTGCAAGGTTATGTTAATAATTCTAGCAAAGTCTGAATGTCTTTATTTGGAATATTAGGTGCTGTTATGGCTTAGGGCACTGGGATTGGGTCTTCGGTATTACGGAGTTGAGGTAAGTAAATTATGGTAACGTCCTTCGACTTTAAAAGTATATTTTAACTTGTTTTTGAAGTGATGGCGGGACTAAACCTGTTTTACATAAGTATGATTGATTTGAAATAAATTATTATTCTTTTATTGATTTGAGCATGCCTGCTTGGAGTTTATTTAACTGCCCTGATGATCTGAAAATTATCTGTAAATTATAATTTTTTGTTAAATTCTGCCTGTTTTGTCTCCAATATGGTCATGTTATTCGTGCGCCTGCTAGTGGGAGGTTTATAAATGCTAGCACATGTTGACATGTTATGGATAGAACCGGTTCGTTTCTATTATCCTGCTAATGAGATTATACACTAGTAAGTCGTGTGCCTGCCAGTGGGAGGTTTATGACACTGGCCATGACCTATAGAGGAAACGTTTTTTTCGTTCCTGTACTGTATCCGTTTTTCGTGATTATACTTGTTGGCATGCTATAGGTTTAATTAAGGGCTATCCATATTTACTTACTGAGTTATCTCATAGTTTTTTCTTGTCCACCATTTCAGGAAGCGAAGTCAAGGACGAGGAAAAATGAGGGGAGTGATGAGTTAGAAGGCTAGTCATATTGTAATTGGATATGAAAATTTAGATATAAATTATGATCTTGTAAGCTATACTTTATTTGAAGATTTATGATATCAGGGCGAATTTTATAATTTTATCTTCAGATTTTGGTGGTATCAGATTGTGGTATGATAAGTTTTGTGCCTTGTGCATTTGTGGGACCTTCTCACAAGTGCACGACGTCTGCTAGGTCCCCGAATTTAGGTTATGGGGCATGACAACTATTAATAAGAATTATTTGATGCCATAGCGTTATTTTGCAATTGTATGTCAATTGTATACTAGTTTGTCAAATTCTATAGTTTAAGTAAAATTGTTTCGGGTAAATAAAATTAGGATTGTAAAATCATAATCATAAAATTAAATCAACAAAATCTAGAGTTTACCAAGTGTAGCATATAATTAATAAAAATTATATATAAATAGAATTCAATAACAAATAACTAGATTAGGAATCAAAGTTGATATACTATAATATCCCAAAATTTTGGGAATTTATCAATTAAGTTAGGGGACTTATTTTGGGAGAAATATTGTTTTGGGGCTTAATAGCTAAAAACTATAAAGTTGAGGGACTTTGAAGAAAGGAAATAGGATAAGGATTGCCTGTTTTTTTTTTTCTTTTCTTTCTTTCTTCTTTCCACGCGTGTCCTGCTCTTCTTCTTCCTCCCGACCCCCTGCAACCCGACAAGCTCCCCAGCTACCGCCACCCATCTCCGGCCAGGAACACTGGTAAAGCTTGGGGATTTCTCCTTCTTTTCTTGTTTTAGAACACCTATTAAACCCAGAATTTTTCCAGATCTGCTCTCTTCCGTCTGCCGCGAGCTCCCTGTTGTTGGGTGGGTGAAATTTTCGGTTATTTTGGGTAAGCAACAACCATGAAATTCATCTTTTCTCTCTTAATTTGGCTTGGGTTCACTTTAATTGCTCTTATTTCTTTCCAATTTGGTGTTAGTTCTTCTCCAATTCCCGCCAGCCTTTGAACCCGCCAGGCTCGGTTTGGCTTGCCAGAATTCTCTGGTATGAAACAGCTTTTAAAGCTGAATTTTAAGCCATTTAATTGTTGCCATGCTGAGTTTTAATGGTTGAATTGCTGCCCTATTGTTGTCCGAATTTTCTACTGGGAATAGGAGGGGATTCGGCAGTAAATGGGACCATGATTTTGCTTAATTCATGTAGGAGTTAGTTTAAGTAGGCTGTTGTGATGTTCTGGAGAGAAAATCCCATGTGTGTGAGTTGTGGTTTGCCAAAGCCATGCTCTCCGTGTGCTGCCCGTGAGAAATGGGAAAATTTTATGTGTATTATGCAACATATAAATGCACAATTGATTTTGTGCTTGATTTCGGATAGAAAAATAAATAAATAAATAAATAAATATGGTATTATGGGGGTTAATTGCCAGCTAAATTGGAAAAGGATTAAATATGTCGTTTTGTATGGGTATTAATTTTGAAATATTTTGATTAGGTACTTGATTATTATGCACTCTAGCACGTGGGATTAGTGTTCTGTTTGGTGCGATTTGAGGTAAGTAAATTATGGTAATGTCCTTCGATTTCAAAGCATGTTTTAAATTGTTTTTGAGATGGTGGTAAGGTTTAAATTGATTTTATTAGCACCGAACATGATTGATTTGAAATGGAATTATTTTCATTTTCATTGAGTAAAGCATGCCTACTTGGAATTTGTTTAACTGCCCTGATGATATAAGAATTTTGTAAATTTTGATTTTTCTGTTAAATCCATGCCCACATGGAATTTTTCTGTAAATCTTGCATGGTTTTGTCTCTGATATAGTCATGATTACTGACGCCCGCTAGTGGGAGTTTGCAAACGCTGGCACATGTCGACATGTTTACTAATATGACCAGTTCATTCTGTAATCCTGCCAATGGGATGATACATTGGTAATTACTAATATCTGCCAGTGGGAGTTTGTTAAACACTGGTAATTACTGACGCCTGCCAGTGGGAGTTGTTAAACACTAGTTATTACTGACGCCTACCAGTGGGAGTTTGTTAAACACTGACCATGACTAATAGATGAGACTACTACTGAATTTTCTTCTGCATTAACGGTTTATCATTGAACGCTTTGTTATTGATTTACAAATGAGACTATTACTGAATTTTCTTCTTCATTAACGGTTTGTCATTGAACGCTTTGTTATTGATTTACAAATGAGACTACTATTGAATTTTTTTCTGCATTAACGGTTTGTCATTGAACGCTTTGCTATTAAACTGAATCTGATTCTGTATTAATGGTTTATCATTGAACGTTTTGTTATGTTAAACTGTTTATCAGGCTGCTAAAATTTTACTCAAGGGCTATCCATATTTACTTACTGAGTTATCTCATAATTTTTCCTTGTCCACGATTTTAAGAAGCGAAGTCAAGGACGGGGAAAAACGAGGGGAGTGATGAGTTAGAATGCTAGCCATCTTGTAAATTGAACATAGATTTTAGATATAAATCATGATCTTGTAAGTTAGACTTTATTTGGAGATTTTATGATATCAAGGCAAATTTTAAAATTTTATCTTCAGATTTTGTGGTATCAGATTGTGGTATGATAAGTTTTGAGTCTTGTGCATTTGTGGGATCCCTCTCACAAGTGTATGGCGTCTGTTGCGCCCACGGATTTGAGTCCTGGGGCGTGATATATACAATATAAACATATAAATGAGAAAAAAATTAAAAACTGACAAATTTTTTGTTGGCATATTTTTTTTCTAATATTCATTAAAAATATAATTATAATTGTTAATTACCTAACATTGTAAAATTAGAAAGTAGTGGCCATTTGTCTTACCTTTTAAAAATTTACTTTGTAATTCAATTAATAATTCTTTATACAGTTTATATTTTTCCCAATTCATGCAAATCATATATGTTGAATTTCAAATAAATTGTATATGTTTAACTATTTTATAATTAAACTTAATCTTAGACCATTAAATAAATAATAAAAAATAAAGTTTCTTCATTCCTATAGTTACAGAAAGTATATCATCTTGAAATTTGAAATGTGTAGCTACACAAATAAAATATTAAATCCAACAATTGGTTTAACAAAAGACAAATTGTATAGATAATTATTTCCTAATGTAAGCAATGTTTTTAAAACCAAATCGAAGGTCAAATTATTTTGACCTCTAGTACACATGTTGGACGGTTAAATTAATTTGACTAATCAAAATTTTGGTCCAATTGAATTCTAAATGTATATAATAAAATATAGTATAATACAATATACTTCAAAAAGTTTGAAGTGACTCTAGGGATCAAAAAGCTTTTATGCATTTTGAAAGAGTTAGGATTCAAAATCTCAAATATTCCAAATCTCTTCAATTATGTAATTATATTATAATAAATATAATTTAAGGCATCAAGTGTCAATAAAGATGTTTCACATTTGGTTGGAGAAGTAATTTAGAGCATAATGATTTGTTAACCTCACTTGAGGTGTGATGTTCAATAATAGGTTATTTAGGTTGATATATTGTAGAAAGATGATTCTATTACAGTAAGAAACATGTACATATATACAATGATAGCAATTCAATCTGTGACTAATTGTGGAAACCAAATATTACAACTTTTTTCTACAATCTTACATGTAATATAATAATTAGCTTTTTCACTTTACTAAAATCTATGATATTGTATACATTTACAAATTTATTTAATCTTTTTGACTATCATCTACTCGTCTTAATGACACGTCAAAAATTACATATAAAAATTATACAAAAAATTACCCAAGTATTTTTACACAATAAATAAAGCTATATGAACAATTCCACTTTTCATGAATTGTCAAATTGTTATTGGCCATAAATACAAATAACATGGTACAATGGTTGTATGGAATACCTTCTTCTCATTTGTAAGCCCTAGACATGAATTTAAGATTTTAATACCATATAAGTTAGATACTACATATCTATTTTGTTTGAATTTTTTATACTTTTCAAAAAAGGTAAAAGATAATAATTTTTACCCATGATACTTATCCAAAATTAACCATTCATAAAATAAAACATTAATAAATCTCAATAATTTATAATAGAGAGATGGATGGGTCAAGATTTTGTATAAGTGACATTTGTAAGAGTTCTATATAGGTGGATTCCAACTCAAAAAATAATAGAAGATTTCTGTACTTCATTTGTATAAATGCTTAGCTTTTTTAACTTTACTAGAATCTACAATATTCTATGTATTTACACATGTATTTAATTTTTTTACCTACCATTTACTTATTTAATGGTACAACAAAATTATATATAAAAATTATACAACACACGGGGTTTAACTACCATATACTTGCTTTCTTATGCTTATATTTTCTTTGTAAGGAGTTTATTTGACTTGTTATTTAATTTATTATTATGAAAATAATTTTATAATATAAACAAATTTTTTTT
>BPVZ01000022.1:2229556-2246909 GCA_020521535.1 Rubroshorea leprosula | reverse complement strand
CTAAACACACCATTAATTTGAATTAATTAAAACACACATGTTAATTTCTCTTGTTTATATGTTTAGATTTAATTCAAATTTAATATGAATTATGTATGTTGATTTGTTAATTAAAGTAAATTTCATTTGAACGAAGAATGTGCATCAAAAACAATATTGCAATTTGCAATGAACTTGTATAAATAAATTACTAATAAATTATTACTCACTTTATTTAAAATAATTATTATTAAAAAAATATAAAATTTAAAAATAATTTATATATTTATTTATATTATTTTTAAAAAATAAAATGTACATAATAAACTTATAATATGATGTGTTATTATATAATTATATTTCTTTTTATTTAAAAGCTCATTTGTGATATTATGCAACTATATGTTTAATATTATGTCATATTTCATTTCATACCATGTAAGATTATGCTTATAATCCTACATGATATTAAATGAAATATGATGTAACATTAAATGAGTGATTTACAATTTTATGTGGAATTGTAATTATTGTATTGTCATTGTAAAAATGCTAAAAAATAAAGAGTCTTTTTATGATAAGATAATTAATAAAAATAAATAAATAATGATAAGATTAAAATAAAAAAGTATTTATTATCTACAAAAATGAAAAAATAACAATTAATTTAAGATAAATTTAAAGTAAAAAATGATAATTATTTTGAGATTTAAGGAGTAAACATTTATTTTATTATTGATGGCACAAATTAAAATTCATATCTTACACTATTATCGACTTAAAGTAAAAATATATCATTATTAAATTAAATTAAAACTAAATGAAATTACCCCTTCCAACTTTAAGTTGAAATTTTAATATAGAAAATATTATTTATAATTACAATATCATGTAACATTATATATTCCTTTCATTTTAAAATAATAGTAGATGTTTTCTTATTTGAATTTTGTTTCAAAATAGTAATACTATAGTAGTTTTTTTATATTTAAAGGGAGATAAATGTTTTTTTTTACTTTAAATTTATCATTATCTCTTAATTTTAATTTTCAACCCATCATAAAAAACTCATTATTTTTATTTTTTTTAAAGGTAATATACATAAAAATATAAATTGTCCCTAGATAAAATAAAAAATGATAAAAGGGGTACAAGTTATAATTTATCATTATATAATTAATTCTTTTTAGTTAAAAGTTATATATAATATTATATATATTTAATTATTTAATATTATATTATTATTATATATTTATAATTTCATATAATATTATAATTGTATAATTTTATATCAATTTCCCTACCTTACTGGTTACCAATAAACTACAAATTTAAACTTTTACGTGATTTTTTATGGAACGCGGAACTTTGTTTTGCACTTCTAATACTACTAACCTCTATATTTATAACCTATGCCATAATTATAGTTAAAATATTAAGAGGGGATTATTTATAATACTATATATATTTATTTTTTTTGAATATAGAGAAATATGGGGAAAGAGGGGTTTACAAGGATTAAAACTAAGGTCTTAGCCTCTGCAAGTGTATTATATATATTTATTTAATATTATAATTATAAATTTATAATTTTATGTATTATTATAATTATAATATTGCCACATATTTATCCATAACATGCGTGTCTTTGTTTCAATAAGTATCTATTCAAATAAACAGTATCTATTTCATGGAAAAAAAAAAATTTTTTTTGGGCCTCATGGCTATTTCATGGATAAACATCACAAAAGAAGCAAAGTAGGACTTAGCATCACCATTACTTGTTCGGTCGGTTTCCAAATGTGGACCGAGATCTCTGTTTCCTTTCCACAGTCCAAAAGAAGAGTGAAGTCCACGCGCTTGATATGCGGATGGTATTTATCATGAACTACACCTACTTGAGTTGTTTTTCAGGCACGAACAGTTACAGTAAAAGGGGGATAAAAACTAAAAACAGAAAAAACTAGAGGGACATAACCGTCCAAAAATATTTATTATAGTATATTTTTTCTTCTCGCTTCTGGTTGAAATTAAATAAGAAACAATTTTTTGTTCAAAGAGGGAAAAAAAAAAAGAAATAAGGAAAAACCAAATTAAATAAATGAAATAAAAAAAATAAAAAAACGCGGCTGCTCTGTACGCCAAAACCAGAGAGTCCCTCTCATTCTCTTTCTTTCTCCCGGTAATTGATTCCAGCGATAGAGATCGGAGGATTAAGGGTGACGGAAAAGTTTTAGGGAACAATAAATCAACTGGGTTTTTAAGAGATCCTGGATTTGAATAGCTTGATTGTTGTTGGAATTGCAGGTTCCAATTGTGCTGGGTTTGGATTTGTGATCGGGTTTGGTATTGATCGAATTAGGGGAAATCCTTAGTGGGTTTTGGTGGGTTTTCTGAGCTGTTAAATGGGTCCGAGAGAATTTTTGGTTTGGGAAGAAAGAGAGTGCGGTTTGAGAGATTGATTGGTGAGGAGTTAATTTGATGATTTCTTTGGGAAGTAGTGATGCGAGGAAAGGGCTAGGGTTAGGGCTTGGTGGAGGTGGGAAAGAGATGGACACTGAGCTTGAAGAGGGAGAGGCTTGCTCTTACAATAACAACAACAACGATGATTATGACGATGCCAGCGTCGACCCTGATATTGCTCTCTCTTACATAGTAAGGGTTTATTTTTGTGTTTTGGAATGAGGAATTTTTTGTATCATACACGTTAATTTTGTTTAGAAGAGTTAAATATTTTCTGTGGATTTGTTTTGTTTATTTTAGATCCAAGCCAAGTTTTATGTTGGTTGATTGCAATGTTAGATAAATTGTGTTGTATTAATGTGCTTTTAGTTTTTGCTAAATTCTTTAAACTCTTATTTTCGAATTCAAGAGAATAAAGTTGAATCAATAGGAATTGTTAAGTTTTACTAAGTTTCTGTTCCATATAGATAGGTAGACATGGTTTTATGATCTCAATTTTAGTTAATTAGGAAGATGCCCATCTTTGGCTTATTGTAGATACACAAAAGGATGATTTATAGCAATTAATATGGAGAACCAGTTTTCTGTAACGTCTCTGGCGGTTATGGCTCGTGGATAAAGCCTGTGGAGTACTGTATCTCAATGATTTGAGTTTTAGCATCACTAGATGCAAATTCTCCTCTCATGTTTTTGAGAAGGCAGAGTGGACAATCTGTTTCTATATTGGCCCCCTGAAATTTGATTATTGTGAAAAAAATTCAATGGTGTGAACTTCTTAATTTCAAATTAGGAGAATGAGATTTAAGGGGGTTACTTATTGAACATGATGCATGATTGCTTCTGGTGGTATTCTCAGAGTAGTTATCATAAATACATTTAGATGTCACCTGGTTGTTATGGCTTGATTGATGACCTTTCTGTGTGTGTTCTAAGTTTCTGTTCATATTTTCCCATGATCTTTTTGTCATGTGATTACTGTAATATATTTGAAGGGTGAGAAAGTTCAAGATGTTTTGGGGCATTTCCAAAAGGATTTTGAAGGTGGAGTTTCAGCAGAAAATCTGGGTAAGTAAAACAACAACGGATTTGTTGTTCTTGTAGATGAAGAACCAAAATTAATCAGAGGCATTCTTTGAGATTAACTTTTTTTTTGAAAATTATTAATATATTCTCAGGGGCAAAGTTTGGTGGGTATGGGTCATTTTTACCTACTTATCAACGGTCTCCTGCTTGGTCTCATCCAAGGATTCCACCAAAAGCTCAGAGCCATACTGTCAAATCCCCAAAGAATTTGCAAGTGGAGGTACAAATGGAGGAATCATTCACTAAAACTTGATTTATTTGAGGGTATCAAGTTACTGGAGAAAATAAATTTATCTTATCATACAGGGTGGCCATCCTCACTTGGCAGTCATGTCGTGTATACCTCAGTCGGTTGGACCTGCTTCTGTTACTGGCGGAACACTGCCTGTGTCAAAGGCTCTGTTTATGAATGATCCAGTCAAACAAGAAGCATCCATACCATCTAACTGTGTTGATGAATTTTCAATCAAGAAATGTGCTAATTTAGCTGACCAGAAAACATTGAAGTTGAGAATCAAAGTTGGATCTGATAACTTGTCGACACAAAAAAATGCTGCAATCTACAGTGGTCTTGGCCTTGATGTCTCACCATCTTCATCAATGGACAATAGCCCTTCAGAAAATGAAGGGATGTATCATGATAGTCAAGATGTTTCTTTTGAGTCTCCCACTAATATTCTCCAGGTGAATCCTCATTCTGCTGTTGTCTTAATATTTATTGTTTTTTTTCTGATTTACCTGAATTAACAAGATATATATATATGTTTTTTTCAATGTGGTTGGAGCAGGTTATGACTTCTTTTCCAGTACTTGGGGACATACTTTTATCACCTCTCCCTGATAATGTACTTTACTTGACTAAAATGGAAAGGATTCTAAAAGATAATAGATCTGATTCTGGATGGAATGATGGGATATTTTTGAGAGATAAGAGAGCAAAGTCAGTGGAGAGAAATGATTTTCCAGCAGAACGGAAAGGTGCCAACAATAGGGATATTTGGAATGAGAATAGAAGATCGCCAAAGAAGGACGTGGATGTTGATCATTTTACATGTGAGGAACTTGTTTCTAAAACCTTAAAGCTTCCACTTTTATCTAATTCATATTCTGCTGTTGACAAGGTAAACAAGAAGGGCATTGTCCATAATGAAGTAAAGGATGAATCATTTGAGCCAGTATTCACTGTAGAGATTGGCCGAGAGAACCCAAAGTCTGATTCAGAAGGAAATGTTTGGGAAGATAAAAAGACAATCTTTCCAGATGATCTTTCATGCTACCCAAGGATAGATAGCCATGTTAAAGAAGAAAAATCTTATGACATAGTCAGCATTGACCTAAACCCTTCAAAGGGGAAGAAACCTGTAAACAGAGAACAAGTAGATGACCTCAAGGAAAAGGTTAGCCAGAGAGCTATATCAAACGAGCAAGAGAGTATGAAGTCGCCCCAGGGAAAGGAGCATGCTTCTTCTGGGGGAAAAAGAAAATCAAAGGGAAATCAAAGTTATGGCAATGTTGCTGCAGATGTACTGAAAGAAAGCTTGAGGAGTGGTGGTTCTTCTTCAATGCCCAAAAGTAAGAAGACTACTCATGTAGACAATAATGTGACCAAAAGAGAAATGGGTGACTCAAACTTAGAAAAGCCTTTTAAGAAGGCTGAAGATAGGTATAGAGATCTTTTTGGAGACATGGAAGAATCAGAACAGGAGGAGAACCAAACTAGTTCAGTAGGAATTTTTTCTGAACATAGGCTGAAGGAAACTGAGAAGATTGACAAAAGCAGACCTGCTCTAAACAACACATCTAAGGATAGATTAAGTAATGAGAAATCTAATAAGCTGTTGGCATCAGAACCATACACTAAGTTGACAGGAGAAGCTAATCTGCATCCTCCCAATGTGAACATTTCTGAAACAGCAGCAGCTCCTTTGTTGATAGAAGAATGGGTTTGTTGTGATAAATGTCAGAAGTGGCGGCTTCTGCCATTTGGCATGAATGTATCCAGCTTACCTGAGAAGTGGTTGTGTAGCATGCTTACCTGGCTGTAAGTTCTACCCTATTATTCTTGAATTTTTACTTTCATTTATGTATTGTTGGAAAGAATCATGTTGAACAAGAAGTTAAACAAAAATTCCAATGCAGGAATATCAGTATTTAATGGATGATATGGAATGATAAACGAAAGATGAAAGATATCAAATTCAACAAACCAACCCTCTCCTTTTTAATTTTCCTTTTCTGTGGATCTGATCTCTCTTGTTTGTATATGTTCTAGGCCTGGAATGAACCGATGTGGTGTTAGTGAGGAGGAGACGACAAGAGCTGTTATTGCATTGTATCAAGTCCCTGCTACTGAAAATCAAACTAATCTAAACAGTAATATTGGCAACAATATATCCAGAACACAGGCAGCTGACATCCAGCACCCCTACCAGAGCCATGGAAGTAATGGTTTGCATGCCACATCTAGTGGTGGAAGAAAGAAACATGGTTTGAAAGAAATATCAAATGTCACTGAAAAAGATGGACTTGCACAGTTGTCACACTCTATGAAGAAAACTGTGCAGGCATCAGACAGAACTGGAAGCGTTAATGATGTAAGTCAATCTCCCATAGTTGGTGAACCTGGTTTTCAAAACCTAAGCGAATCCTGTGACTTGCTGGCAGAGAAGCACAGAAATAAGCGGAAAGAGAAGCATAAAGTACCAGGGCACAGTTCTGATGGAGGTATTTGTTAAGAATATATTTTACTGTTCTTGTGAAACTCCCTTTTCTTAAAATATATAATGTGCCTCTTTTATAACAATGTGGATAGGTGGTGGCAAGAATTTAAAGATGAAAGGCAAGAGGCATAGTGATCAAGATTGTTTTAGAGCAGCCAAGAAAATCAAGCGTGAGAATTTGCATTTTACAGATGATGATAGGGTGTCTGACCATGCTGGGGCCATGGACAAGGTGGGTTCTGGATCAAATTGTAGTTTACCTACCATGTCAATTGGCAAGGATAAGCCCAAACACAATGAATCTTGTTCTTATAAGGATTCAAAAGTGGATAAGAAAGAAAGACCTCAAGTCTCTGCTAAAGGACCAAAGGACAGAGTTCCACCTTCTGCTGATGATGGATGCCTGGATTTGGCAAAACATGGTGGAGATTCCTCATTAAAGAGGAAAATCAATGAGCATGATAGTCATATTTATTCAGGTTCATTCCAAGGAAAAGTGTTAGAAAATGAGGAATTTAGTGGGAATGACTGCAGGAAGGAAAAGAAGGTCAGAGTGTCCAAGTCTGAAAGTAAGGATTCTGGGGCAAGTAAAATCAATGGTAAACTAGACAGAAAAGGGAGTCATTCAAAGAACCACCAAAAAGGGCAAGATAAAGGGGCCACTCTTTCTCGAGGTAGCTTGGATGGTACAGATACCCTCAAAAGGGATTTTGGACCTGCACAACCTTCTGCTGCAGCTACTTCAAGCTCATCTAAGGTTTCTGGTTCCCATAAATCAAAGCCTGGCTTCCAAGAGACAAAAGGTTCACCAGTGGAGTCAGTTTCTTCATCACCTATGAGAATATCTAATCCTGATAAATTTCCACTGGCAAGAAGGAACATTTCCATGAGAGATGAATCTCGTGATACGGAACATTTTTCCACCAGAAGTCCAAGAAGATATTCAAATGGTGATGATAATGTTGGTCGTGACAGATCAAAGACAGGAAGGACAGAGAAAACTTCTTCTGCAGCTCAACACAGGTCTCATGAGGCTTCTGTGCTTGATTTTCGGGATAAGGACACCAGTTATTTATCTGGTGGTCAAGCTAAGCTGTTGATTGCACCTTCACGTGATACCAATAAAGGCCAATTTACTAATGGCAGTGTTGATTATTTAGGCCAAGAGACTCAATATCCTTGTAAATCAAAAACAATAGATCAACACCACAATGAAGAAAGGCAGAATGATAGCAACCATTTTAATGCTAATGGCTCTCATCCAAGGAGGTCTGGGAAGGGATTTTCACATTCCAGGGACAATAATCAGAATTTTAAACCTGATTCCAGTGAATTACAAGATTCTAAACCTGAATTGCAAGATTCTGTACCTTTGTCTGAAGGAAAACCTAGAGATGGTAGTAATAAATTTCAGGAGAAGTTTGGGATCAAGTCTAATCAAACAGAGAACAGACATGCTGAGAAGAAAGAGTCTGTGGAGAAATTTTATAGTAAGAATGGTAAAAGAGACAGTCAAGCAAACTTGCTGGGTCATGAAGGTCCTGACGCAAAAGTAGACACTACCTGCAGTCAAGATGCAATGCCCAATGTGAAGCAGAGTCTTATTCAGGACAGTGATGGTGAAAGATATAAAGAGAGGCTGCACCCTGACAAAACCGATCAACTGGAAGTAGTCTCCAGGAGAGGGAATCCACTATCCTTACCGCCCTCTGGAAATGTTTACCCAGTTTCAGGGCCCAAAAAGGGATGTGGAGATAGCTCAGGAATCAATGCCTCTCAAGGTGATGATGCGTCAAAAGTGCCAAGACAAATAAATAAAGCTGATTGTCCAAATGGAATACAGAACAATAGTATAAGACAGCCCACACCAGGTGGGCATAGGGTCAGGGATCCTGATGCCCCAGGTTCACAGAGAAAGGATTCCTCAAGTCAGGCCATGAGAGAAGCTACAGATTTAAAGCATCTTGCTGATCGTTTCAAGGTTTTGAAACTTGTTCTTTTCTCATGTTTTATTATTTGTTGCTGTTCTTGTCCTTGCTTCTAGTAACATTATTATTGCTATTCCTCCAGAGCACCGGAGATATCCTGGAAAGCACTGGGCTTTACTTCCAGGCAGCCCTGAAGTTTCTTCATGGAGCCTCTCTGTTAGAATCTTGCACCAGTGAGAGTGCCAAAAATGCTGACTCATTGCCAGTGTATAGTAGCACAGCAAAACTCTGCGAGTAAGTCAAACAGGAAGATGTCTGAAAATGTGGCTTCCTTCTCTTTCTAATTCTGAGTTTGAGTAATGTTCTTTAAACTCTTATCTTGTATTAGTTGAAATGAGCAGTTTCTTGATCCTCTATGGTCATGGTTTACATGTTCTAGGAATGAGAAACTTTGTCAGGAAATACATACCTAATAAAGAAAATGGATTCTGCCATTTCATACAAAAGTCTATCTATAGCTCATTCACAGTCTATCTGTAGTTCTTTCGGATTGTTTTTCCATTACTAAAGTGCTTATGGAATTTTTATGATCTAAGCGAAGCTAATGGTTAATTTAGGATTGACTTGTGTTTTGTTACCATTCCATTCTCTAAAACATTGAATCTCCTAATTTTTCTATTCTATAGTTCTCCAAACCATTAGGTTAATTTTCAAGTTTGTATTTCATGGTTTCTTTTCATAAATTTCCATAAATTTCCATAAATTTCCATATTACTCTAGTGTCACTTCTAATGACGTCTGTGTTGGGTGGCCAGCCATCTTTTGCCTTTTCCTTTTTAGTTCTGGTTGTTATTTTCCCTCAAATTTAGTCCTGAAGCATTTTTTGATGTAATATTTTTGATTGATTTCATCTTTTCTTGTGTTTTTGTAGTTCTCTTACTATTTTTTTTTTCCAGGTATTGTGCCCATGAATATGAGAAACGAAAAGAAATGGCTCCTGCTGCTTTGGCCTACAAATGCATGGAGGTGGCATATATGAGGGTTGTTTATTCCTCGCACACCCGTGCAAGAGGATATCGAAATGAGTTGCATGCAGCTGTACGTATGGTTCCTCCAGGTAATTTGAAGATAAGGATCAAAACTTGTCAAGAATGCTGGGTGAAAATGAAGTCCTCCTGTTTGTTGCTTGTGTCTTTATTTATTAAATGCTATTTACTTGGTATTTCAGCACTTCACTACAAATTACAGAGCAGCAGCCTCTGATATCTCCTGGATTTTATATTAAAAACTTAGTTGCTTCAATATCCTGGGAGCAGAACAGACATTTATTATTTAGCATGAGTAGTTTTGAGCTGTAGTGAGCTATCAAAAATATTTGCATACATGAACATGCTAGCAGTTGTATTTATGCTATGAATTGTGAAATTGGTTTTATGTAATGTGAATATACTCACTCTTTATATTTCATCCTGGTACAATAACATCACCCCTTCAAAATGAGTGTCTCAAAATACTATATTTATTCTAGGTTATTGTTTTATTTTTCTTTCATTTTCCCCCCCCTTTTTGGGGTTTTTATGTGGCAACATGTTCACATAAGTAGATTTCAGTGCTGCATCAATGTGTTATTTGCTAAATTGTTTACATTATGCCTTTTTTTTTTCTTGATCAGCAAAAGCCAATAAATTATGAAGGAGTATAAGAAATACTCCATCACAAAAGTATACAGTCACTAACCAATATATTATGCCTTTTTTTTTTCTTGATCAGCAAAAGCCAATAAATTATAAAGGAGTATAAGAAATACTCCATCACAAAAGTATACAGTCACTAACCAATATATTATGCCTTTTTTTTTTTTTTTTAAAGTATGGTTGCTTTGGGTTTAATTACAAAAGCAGACCTGATTAATATCCATGTCTACTAATTACTCCTTTAAGTATCCTTGGATTTCTCAAACTGCAGCTCAAGTTCCCAGCTCCCTCATATATGTTAATGTTTCATTGTTTCACTGTTTTGGCACTAGTTTGAGACAAAAGCATTTAATTTCTGTCATTGATTTTAGATTTCGCTATTGATTATACTGTATCAGGTGAATCTCCTTCTTCTTCTGCTTCTGATGTCGATAACTTAAACCACCCGACAGCTGTGGATAAGGTTTCCTTCCCCAAAGGTGTAAGCTCTCCCCAGGTTGCTGGAAGCATGGTCATTTCTGCCCGAGACCGTCCAAGCTTTTTAGGGCTGCTTAACTTTGTAAGTTTAGCATTATAGGATTTAGCTTTGAACTTGTAGTTGGGAACT
Organism: Rubroshorea leprosula; assembly: GCA_020521535.1. Taxonomy (NCBI): domain Eukaryota; kingdom Viridiplantae; phylum Streptophyta; class Magnoliopsida; order Malvales; family Dipterocarpaceae; genus Rubroshorea; species Rubroshorea leprosula. The sequence goes on along the minus strand of BPVZ01000022.1, from coordinate 2,236,435 downwards.
AGTCAAAAAGTTGAAACTGAAATGCATTCAGGATTGATATTACATGACCATTAGCATAACAAATTTTGATCATCTGCAGGCACAGGATGTAAACCTTGCAATGGAAGCTTCAAGGAAATCCCGGCTAGCATTTGCAGCTGCTAGTTTGGGAGTGGCCAAAAGTGAAGAGATTGTATCTTCTGTGAAATTGGCTCTTGATTTCAACTTCCAAGACATAGAACGATTGCTACATTTAATACGGGTGGCAATGGAGGCCATTAGCCGTTGAAAGAATCATGTTGGCAAGGATGATGTTATCTGTTGGAGGAGAACTTCTTTTAATTGCATATCTGCTAATGTGAAGTTCTATGGAGAAAAGGAGAAGAGGCTGCTTGGGTTTTCGTGCATCAATTCTTGATACTTACCGTTGAGAAACCAGCCATCATGTTTTCCCAAGCTCACTGTAAATGTTTGCAACACAAGATGGAATCTGGTGCTCTTAGTTTATAGAATGCTTCTGCTGCCTTTTGACACTGCCATGGACCTACCATATTAATTTCCCCCTCAGGATGGTGTTAAGGACTTGCAAAGGTTGTACAGAAATAATTCTTCTAAATTTGTACAATAGTGAGATTGATATCTGAAGATTCAAGTTATAACTTTATCTAAAGATAGAAAAACATCATTAGGTTGATGGGGTTGGTTGGACACTGTACTAGAGCTTGCCTTTATACCGGCAATTTTGTTCCCTAGGAGTTTTAGTTTTCACTGCTCATCATTTGTTAGTAACTATTCACTATTCACTATTCACTTGGAGGTGTTCTGGGGGTGGGAAAGGTTACTTTGTGCTCCAAGGTTGCAACCACCTTTCTACTGCACAGGCTGCAATCTGTTGGTTCGAATGCTACATAAACTGGGCAGTATAGTTGGCAGTCTCAGGTTGGCTACTCTCAAACATCACCCTGCTTTTTTATTCCTTTTCTGCTGAATCCTGGGAATCTATCTTTTTTTGTGTTAATATCCTCGTTCCCATTTATATATTCTCTTTTTTCTCTATTTTTTTCTTAATTAGACATACTATTTGTGTTTTGTGCAGGTCTTCCTTAGCATCCAATTATTGTTTGTTTCTTGTTGGTTGAGACAAGTAGAAAAAAATAGGAAAAAGCATTTGGTGCAAAATAAAGTGCAGTGACATATACATAAACGCAGTTGCCTGAGTATCATCTTTCCTTCAGGTTTGTAGGATTCATTGCCTACAAATGCTTGTTTTGAGCCGTGCTTCATTTAGCATAATTTTCTATCTGTTGCTGCTCTTGCTCACTGTCTTCTACCTGTGGCAGTTACTATATATGTACATACACGGATCTTTGATTTTTTCTCATTCTGGAATGCTGCAAATTCTCTTATGTTTCTTGGTGGGGCGATCATGCTAATTTCTGAAGCTGAACATCTGGATGCTAATAGGTAAATTTACTCTTGCTGCTGAATTTTATTAGAATCGAGTCCCTTGTTATGGTCCAGACTGTCCTGGACTATAAAACAGGGGCCATTGGATGGAGGGAAGGCTCTTAATATCAAGAGGCCTATTTCCATCTAATAGTTATGGTTATGCAATCTAATACAGTCGAGATTGCGTTACACTTTTTCCTTCTTTTGTAACATGGTGATTTTTTTGTTCTACTAGTCTAGTTTAGGTTGCACAACACTTTTTCCTTCTTTTATAACATGGTGATTTTCTGTTCTACTAGTCCAGACTGAAATGAACATTTCCATATGTCGCATCTAGCGGTCTGTTTATCGAGCTATAATTATCTAAAAAGGCATTGTTTTGGTTTCAGGTTGAACATATCTCGCTCCTCTACCCCTCAACTCCCGTCTCCCTGGAACGTCTAAGGTGCTAATTTCTTGTATGGCATTTATACGAACTACGGACTGACAATTTTGACATCAGTAATCCCCTTGTTCCTGCTCCTCATTCGTGTACATAATGACAACATTTATTCAAGTCATTATTAATAAAATCGGGTTTTTAATTCGTTATGTCTGTCTGCCTTTTCCGATTCAAGCATGCAAATCTCGCCCAAAATCACTAACAACCCTAGGAGTAACGGGATCTAAAACGTATTCCCAAAAAAAATGCACAGACCCTTGTTGTCGTCAGGAAGGAACAAATTCAAGGTGAACAAACTTGCACGGCAACAAAACGATGACTTACCAAGAGGAATGACCATTGATTTTAGGGAGGGAAAGCACAACATTTACGACACTCTCCTGTTAGTAGTAATTTTTTTTTTTGGTATTAATTTTTCGATTTTCAGTAATTACATTAGGTCTTAATTAATTCAAAATCGAATCACGTTAAACTCCATTAAAGAGAAGCTCTTTCAGTCTTAGTTTCTTATTCATAATACTCGAAGTTGAGATCTTACTTAAAAAGAATCAAGTTCATTTCACTCAAACCAACAGATCATTGATTCCCGTTAATAGTTATAATTATGCATACCAGGTTCATCCTAGCCTGCACAATATTTCTTTTAAAAAATATATTTTTGATGGAAACACTCTGCTAATGTCCAAGCATGCTTACGATATACTTATTTGGTTGGAAACTTACTTTTTTTATTATTACTATTTTTTTGAAGAAGGTTTTTTCCTAAAGAATTGGTCGAGACTGAAACAGTAACCTTTTGATGTTCTGTTAATTATTTAATTTTTTTTTAACGAATTTTGACATTGAAAATTTTGAGAAAAGAGTTGCACAATGGCTCCAAGTCTGGGATTTTTTTTTTTGGGAGAGGGGGGGGTGTAAAATTACTATTTTTTTGAAGAAGGTTTTTTCCTAAAGAATTGGTCGAGACTGAAACAGTAACCTTTTGATGTTCTGTTAATTATTTAATTTTTTTAAAGAATTTTGACGTTGAAAATTTTGAGAAAAGAGTTGCACAATGGCTCCAAGTCTGGGATTTTTTTTTTTGGGAGAGGGGGGGGTGTAAAAATACTTTTTACCTCACAACTGAGAAAAGAAATATATTTTTGAAATTAGAATTTTATGTAACGATCAAGAATTAGAAAAAAAAAAAAAAAAGGAAATCAACTTTATCATTTGTTTGTTATGATATTTTTGAGCAGTGTAAATACTAAATTATCCTCTTTAACTTTCCTAAAAAAGTTGGGAAAAACATTTCCCACACCAGACAAATTTTATGGAATAATTGTCATCCCCAAGAAACCATACATTCCACTGCAAAGTATCAAATGAAAACCCACTCTGGAAATTACAGTATAAAGAAATCTGCCAACTGTTGTCAAATTGATATTCCTATTAATCTCCGCCAAACAAAGATGGTTATGGAACTTAGGACCTGTTTGGTGCAAATTGTGGGAATGATTTTTTGGTTTTAAAAACACAAACGGCATCAAATACCATAATTTATAAAAAAAATGCTATAACTTCTCAAAAGCTGTCCTTTTCCCCGTTCTTGTGAAAATCTCGGAAGCACGAAATTGGTGTTTTGCGAGAGTTTCTCACCTAGGATTTAATGAAATTAATATGATATTCTTATTTTATCCTCACACTTCTTTCTATTTACAAAAACAGCAGTATATATGGGGTTCCATTTTCTTTCTCAAGTTGTCGAATCCTGCGTTTCTTCTCCTTGCCTTCTTGCTCATCTTCTTCCAAATCAAACTCGAAAATCAATACCAGCCTTCTTTCTCCCTAATTGCTTCAAAGCAGAAAAACACAACTCAGCCAACTAAAAGGCCAAAATCTCGTTTCTCCTTCTTCTTCTGTGTGTCTCCTTCCTTTTCTTTTTTTCTTTTTTTGGCTAAAATGTGAATTTATTATCAAAATCTATACAAAACAGTTCTTTTGGTTAAGGCTGTTACTAATGTCAGTACAAAGAAGGAAACAACTCCTAAACTAATGTATATTCAAACCTTACTTGTACATAAAGTTTCTAATCCCCATTGAACTGCAATTCTCCTTGACATGGGAGAAGACCTTTGCTTCACTGACCCTAGTATGCTATCTCGGAGATCCATTTGAATCATATCAATTATTGTAGAAGGAGGTCTGTATAGCTGTCTATGTATCCTGCTATTTCTTTCAATCCAGATATGATATATTGATGCACACCGAGCTAATTTAAGAAGAGAGCTGTACAGTGCCTTATGTTTAACTCTCTTACATAACCAATCCAAAGCATCTTGCCAAATGCAGGTTAATGGGAATTCCAGCATAGAAGAAATCTTTTCCCAAATATGAGTAGTGTAGGGACAGGAGAAGAAGAGATGGTTCCTAGTTTCATTTGCATTCCCACGTAGCACACAAGTGTCATCAATGGAAGAAGACCAATTCTTTTGCCTGGACCTGGTAGAGAGTCTATGTAATGTAGCTAGCCAAGCAATAAAACTATGTCTAGGAATAGACTTTGAGTACCAAATGAGTCTAAACCAGGGTACCTTATATCTTTTTTCCTTAAGGAAGTTCCAAGTAGCACTTGTTCGAAAAGAATTTGATGGAGAAGCCAACCAAACAAACTGATCCTCCATAGCCTGATTAGGATATAATGTTCCACACAAAGCAATTTGAATCTGCAATAGTTCAATAGACCTAGCAGGAGGCCATTTCCAATAATCCTCCTAGATTACATGAAACAGTTCTGCTTTAGAGGAAATGGCTGCATCCCGTATAATTTTCTGCCCATATGCTTCAATAAGAGGTCCCTTGGGATGCCAAGAATCATACTAGAGAAAAATTGTGTCACCTTTACCAACTATATGCTTCACTAGAGGTCTAGCATATGTTCTAAGTTTTAGGATTTTTCTCCAGCTCCAAGTAGTGTCTGCAAGAATTCCTACTGACCAAAAACTCTTTTCTTTAAGCAAATATGTTTGCACCCATGCCACCCAAATAGAGCCTGCCTTGGTGAAAAGCAGCCAAATAAATCACAAAATGCAAGTCACATTCCAATTATACAAAGGCTTCAAGCCTAATCATCCTTCCATCTTTGGTTGACATACTGTTGCCCAGTTTACCTTGGCTCCTCTTGCATCAGCTGCCCTACCTTTCCAAAGAAAAGCATTGCAAATTCCCTCCACTGATTTAATTACTCATTTTGGTAGGATGAAAATAGAACACCAAAAATTTGTTATGCTCTGAAGAACAAATGAAATAAGCTGCAATCTTTCGGCAAATGACAGATATTTGGAAGTCCATGAACTGATTTTCTCAGTTATCTTTGTGATGAGAGGCTTTAAAGCAACATCTGTTAGTCTTCCAGTTTTAAGCGGTACCCCAAGGTATCTAACAAGAAGGTTCCCACTTTGAAGCCATACAAGTTAGCTAGCTCCCTTATTACGTTTGGGTGCATTCCACAACAAAAAATTTCTAACTTATTGTAGTTCACCTTTAAACCTGTGGCCAAATAAAATTGTCTCCTTCCTTTTCTCTTACTTTTTTGCCCTTTTTTGGTGTTTCTGCTACTAATTGGTGGTGATGAATGATGAATGTTGGTTGGTAGTGTGAGTTGGTGAGAGAGTTAATCGAAAATCCCTCTCATTCCTCATCTTCTTCTAGATTTGGGCCACGTTACGACTGTCGACAATTGTCAACGATTGCCCAAACCATCGCGATAATCCTCATCTTCTCCTCGAAAATCCCTAATTGCTGTTACTTACCGTGAGACGTGGACCCCTTGCTACCAGATCTACAAAGCCACTGCTAGTAAGCTTCCATTGCTCCCCTTTCTTTTCTTTTTGATTGAAGATTGTTTGAAGATTTTTTATTGATTATAACTGTTTCTTCTTCTACTTCCTCATGTCAAAAGAATTTGTGTCCTGTACTCTACCATTGCCTCTGCATTTTTCTTCTGTTTTTCGCATTTTTCTTTTGTTTTTAACTTGTTTCTATTTTTGGATAATAAGCTTCATGGGTTTGTGGCAAAGAATTGGTAAATTGTGATGCTTGTGTGCTCTGCCTCTTGTTTGCAATAACTTTTTCTTCCCTATTGAAATTATTTTTGTTGTGAAGAAAGCTGAGGAAAGGTGGACAAGAGTAGAATAGAGTACTATTTTTTGGTCTTTGCTGAATCAGTCAAATCAATTTTTCTGCTATTGGATTATCTTCTTCTTCTTTTTATTTTCTTTTCTTAAGTAATTTAATTCATATTGATTAGAGGAGAATATGTTCTTTATTTCTTACGCTTTCTTTGATTTCGCTTAGAAGAATGCAGTGTGGCCACTTGTTGTGGTGTTTGGCATAAGATGTTTTCTAGTGCCTAATTATGTCAATTGCAGTAGTGCTCTGTTTTTTGATATTTATGTTCTGGAATCTTGTTAAGTTGTATTTAAACTTAATAATTAGCATGAATTTGAAGGCTGTTATTCAGATAATTCTTGGTTTAGGGATTTCATTAAGAGAAGGTGCACTGGTATGTTCTCTTCTCCCCCCTAGTACATTCAACTAGGTAGTTGCATAAATACTAACAGAGTTTGCTTCCAATTTCAATTCGAAGTTTAGAAGTCAATTCAAGGTAGCAAAATTTCTCTTATCCCTAATAGATTTATCTTTTTCTTCTCATTTGATTGCTCAATTTGAGGTTTTCTAATCTAAGTTTCTAGTTTTTTGTTGCAGAAACCCTAAAATTTTTGTTTTAGGGATTTCGATTTTAGGTTGAGTCTACATTGGTACATTTTCTTCTCTTGGTACATTCCTTCTGATAATTTCTTTCTTTGTCTTGTTTTTCTCCCTATTTTTTGATATTTTGATTATCTAGAGGTGAATGAAATTTCTCAAGAGCGAGGGATGATGCTTCAATGTTTGAAATTCACATAGAGAAATCAAATTAACCTCGAGCCTTGCATGTTATAATATCCACAAGTTCAAGGGAAAAGTCA
>BPVZ01000022.1:2206037-2216689 GCA_020521535.1 Rubroshorea leprosula | reverse complement strand
GAGTATTTATTTTTTAATGAATAATCTTATTTATTAATAATAAAAAATAAATAATTATGATTTTGTATAGAAACATCTCTAGAAAAATTCTTTATCTTCAAATACTTATCCATCAAATCAAATATATTAAAGTTGAAGGAAAGAAATTTTTTTTTAATAACTTCTCAATATTTAGAAATTATATTGGATTTCGAATAAGAGTCCATTTGATATAATGTTTAAGGGTAACAATTAGCAGTTTTGTCCAAACCATTATAATATAGGTGTTCAGTAAACTTACCTATTTTGAAATTACCATAAACTAAGTATTTGGTAAAAATTATTATATAATAGTTTAGAACTAGTAAATAGTGGTTAGAGTTCAAACTACTAATGAATTTAACAAGCCGCCTGCAAGAACTTTTTATACTAAATCACTAATGGATTATAATTTTTTAGTTTTATTTACAATTAAATATATAAACAGGCACATCTAACCTTCACTCTAACCTAATTTCTTTTTTGCACAATAGATAGGCTTTGTTTTAACCACCAGTACAAAGTTGTTTGCAACAATATCTTCTTTTTTTTTTTTAAGTCTATCCACCACTTTTTGTGAATAATTTATCTCTTTGCACACGATTTAATTCCATTCATTAATTTAAAGATTGGTTATACAACAAGATATAACATGTCACATATTAAGCTAACAAAATATCAATATTTTTTTGTTGAACTTTGGCCACATAAGTTGTTATTGCAACTAAGTAGTAGCATCAATTTCACCTTTTGATTAGGTGCCATTGCTTTTATTCCTTAAACTTACCTTTGAGCATATTTCTTATATAGTATTCTTATTATGCACAGAGAATAATGAGTTTTTTTTTTAATATTTTTTTTTTATAAATATCAAGAATAGTGAGTTAAGGTCTTATTTTATTAATATTTTTATTACTAGGACTGTAGGTACTCCTTTTGAATTTTGCAAAGAGAGGATTCAGCTAAATATATATTTTAATTCTTAAATATTTTATAGACTAATTTTAGTAGTTAATTAATTATAAATAATAAATTTGGTTTATGTTTTAGGAAAACTAAGAATATGAAAAATTGTGAGAGAAAGGTATATGAAAGGAACTATTTGATAAATATGAGTTACTATTTGATAATATGACAAGAGGAGGTCCTACAGTTTCTTCCTCTATTGGTCAACAACCTAAGGAAATTGATGTAATAAAAATTGATAAAGTAGTGAGTGAAAATACTACTATTGGTTTAGAGAAAAACTTTGAACATAATTTAGAAGAATTCATAAGGAGTGGAACTACATTTACTTCTAGAAAATTTAACCTTGGAGTTTCTGAAAATGAAAATTTGGGTAAAAATCTAGGAGCATTGGAAAGAAACATGAGAAGACTGATGGGTTATCAGTTCACAAACAAAACAAATGAAAAGTGCTAACAAAGGAAAGAAACCCCAAACTAGTGCAATGTTGATAATTAATCAAATGAAAGACTTGCAAGAAACCATAACTAACAAAAAATCTACCATGGGAGCAATTTTTGGGGATACGCTTGGTTGCACCATTGAAGAGATTTTGAATGACTTACTCACTTTACGTGATATGGATCCCACACTACAAGTGAAGTGACATGCACAAACGGAAGTCTAAAGAAACAGCACTTACGTTCCAATAAAGGGTGTATATTGATGATGTTTGTCTGTATAGACCCTAAAAGTTATTTTAAGAACACACAACTCTTTATTTCCAACTCATCTCAAAATTCCTTCCCCAATTTTTTGAATGCTCTCAATTTTTGTCCACCTCACTCTTCACTTCAATACTAAAATTTCTCTTTTAATCGACAACCAAAATTAGCCCTCTTCCTCTTGATTTTCTATCCTAGATTCAAATGAATTCTTTCATTCACTCTATTGACAACCAATAACACATAAATAAAAAACATTTCCAACAAAGGAAATCCTAAATTCACTCTTTTATCAATTCGTTTCCATTATATCTTGTATTTTTCATTTCTTTCTTTGATTTCATTTCTCTTGCATCTTTGATTCACTTTTTCCCTCATTGATTCATCTATAAATGGAAATTGCAAAGCAATTGAGAGGAAAAACGAAGAAAACAATTGAAAGTAACTAAAAAGGAAAAAGCAAAGATGTTTGTTTAAAAATAACAATTAGGTGAAAAGGGCTACAAAATTTTTTCTAAACTCCAAGTACTTGTTCTTTTAGCTTGCTTCGACTGTGAAGTGGAAATCAAAGAAGTTAATATCATATTGATAAACGTATCAATTTTCCTATTAAAACGGTATATAGTAGATACCAAAATTTTTTATGTATCATTTCAGATTTATTACTCTAAAAATATATTTTTATAAATTAAATATTAAATTTTAAAATAATTATAAGGGAAACTAATGTAATTGGGGATAAGATTTGGAGAAACCTTTTGAGTTGATAACAAGCATTTCTTTCTTCAACCATTAACCGAAACCCCATTATAACCTAAGCAAAAGTCTTTTGGACCGTTTAAGTTAAAGACATTAAGATAATCATAATCACTAAACATATGATAGCAAATCACATTCAGTTTAGAAAAGTTAAAAAGATTAAATGATGAAAAGTCTTCTTTCTATATTCCAAACACATTGTATCAAATTTCCACTAATTACCCATGTGAAGTAGCCAAAAAAAAGAAAAAAAAAGGCAATTGTCATCCATTATTACAATATTAGAAATAGACACCCTAGAGATTCATCATAGGAGTTCTTCAATTGACTCTGTCAAGGGACAATTATGAACAAACAGCAAAATTAATTCTAATATATTACTAATTATTTTAGATATAATTATAAGGATCCTCAACTGAAGTAATTCCATAACCTATAACTCCACCAACTCCAACCCAAAGTTGTTCATTTTTATTTTTAGGAACCTGTGGGATCAATATCATCAAGGTTTTAATTTGGAAAAAACTTATCAATAGCTGCCAAATCCACATCATTATCATCTTTATTAAGAAGAGCTTATTCTTCAACCACCCAATTAGCTAATATGTCAATATTTTCAAGACTAAAAAGATCTATTCTTTCTTTATCTCTATAAATAATTCTATAAACAAACATAAATCATAACTTACACTTGTTCGATTTTAATACAAAACATAAACATACATAAAACATATGCAAAAATAAAAAATCAAATTTATAAGATCAATTAATAAGTCAAAGAAGGAAAAAAGAAAAAAAGAAAAAAAGAAAGCTAAGTATATGCAAAAACTAAAGCAACTATAATACTTTTAAAAGATTATACCTTTCTTGGAGCTTCAAATTATAATGCACAAACATAAGGGCATTCAACCTTTTATGCTCTAGCCTATTCCTATTCTTAGAATGAATAAAGTCGAAAGCACTTTAATTCCTTTCACATCTAGTTGCACTTGTACATTGGCTAAGTACTCAAATTGCAAACTTTTGCAATTCTGGTGTATTCATTCTAAATGGATCCTACCATGCAACTATAAAAACAATAAAATACAATGTGCATTAAAATAAATAAGGTAGAATTTTTTTAAATAAAATGAAAAGAGAGCTAAGATAAAAGAAAATTACCTAGATTTAACTTTTCTCTCTGACAAATAGCTGAATTAATGCCGAAAGTCCCTGTAGCTTATTTATACTCCTCAAGTTGTAAATTAATGAGATCTTGCTTCTCCTCATCCAGTATCAATGTTGTTTAGGTATTAAGTAAGTCTTTTGTAACAGTAGCTTGTTTGTTGAAGTTAGGCCTAAAGTATATAACTATATTAAGAAAGCAACCACCTACATGTAATAGGCTTTAAAGTTGCTTATCCTTTCTAGCATCAATCACCTTAATGTAAGGCATATATTGAGACAACTTATTATTAAAGTTCTTTTTTATTGTCTCCTTTAACTGTCTTGTATATTACCTGATACAAGTAGCCCATACTTGGCTTCTCTTCATTGTTCACAAGTTGACGCAGTCTCACCAAAGGTTCACTTATTTTGACAATCAATATGCAATTAGACTAAATTATGTATCTTTCAAGACAATTTCACATACTTCTTTCCTAACATTGCTTCTTGCATACCTAGCACTAACCTATGCATCACTTGTAAACATTTGTCTAAGCTTTTTCTTGAATTTCAATAAACATTGGATGATCAAAAAGTGGGTAGCAAACCTTGTAACATTAAGATGGCACAAATCTCTCCCATTTGTGTAGTCTTTCCTCATTAATGCTAGCACCCGTAAATGATTATATATGAACTTTGTGACTTCTCTTAACTTTCCTATACTACTATCAATTATATGAAAGTATCTTGCATCAAAAAAATTTTGTAACATCAAGACAATATAATGGGCAACACAAGGAGACCAAAAAAATGTGTTGTACTTTGCTTCAAACCATTTCTCAGTAGCTTTGAATGAGGCATCATTGATTGTTATATATTGTACAACATTTTCTATTCCTACTTTTTTTCACCACTTCATCAAACATCCTCTCTAATGTTTCAGCATCATTTGTCAAACCAAAAGTGTCAATAAACTTCAAAAACATGCTTCATTTAAGACAATAAACAAGGAAATTGATTATTGGTTGCTACCTTTGATTTGTCCATCCATTAGCCATAATTGAGCAACCATTGGTACTCTATGTTGACTTCAAGGACAAAAGCCATTCATTAACCTCCTTTATTGCACATTTTAAGAGAGGACCTCTCAAATTATGGTAACTTGGTCCCTTGAAACTAGATCCCATAGATGTGATAGCACCCACATTGGTAAATAGTATTTTGAATGTGTAGCTTACAAAGTCACATTAGCATCATACCACCATCTAACAATAGTCATCCTAGCAATTTTTTGTTTTTCTCTTGATTGCAAAGCATTTTTATAGTTTTATGGGCTCCAGGAGTTGTCATTGGTGCAAAACATGAATTAATATTCTTTTTTTTTTCATTATGCTACATGTAATTGATATTGAGGGCTCTCTTCAATTTCATCATCTTCATTAACAAACATTTATGAATCACATTGACTTCCAACCATATCCCTAAGTCTCTTTCTCCTTTCTCCTTTCTTTCCTTTTCCTTATCTTCCTTAACAACTGTTACATTTGCCACTTCACATCTACTAAAACTTTTTGGCAAGCTCCAAAATTGCCTTTGACTTGGGCAAAGTGCTCTTTCAATCGAGAAATTCCACCCCCTTGTATGAGCTTATCACAATATAGGCATTTTGTTTGATTCCTCTTACCTAGGATAATCAAACAATGTGCCCAAGCAAGATCATATGTTTTAGAAGGGGTAGATTTAATTAAATCACCTGTAATAGTACCTGAATCATTAGTTCATAATGATATCCTATAAAGACAATCACTAAGGAAAAAAAATAAAAAATTACACAGTAAAAATTAAATGGAAAATATCAGGGCAAGCCTCTTAATTAAATCATCAAATTACTAAGAAATAAAAATTGTTTCATGAATTGCAATCAAACATGCCAAATGAGCCTAATAATGTAACAATTATAAGCATCCTTCTTGTTATTATTAATTTAAGTGTTTTTGATTTGGGTGGTTCAATTCACCGATTTGGGTGGTTCAATTCACCGATTTGTTAGAAGGAAAAAATTTAATAAAGCAACTAATATGTGTACTGCATTTATCAATGTGTATGCAAATCAATAGCATCAAAAGAAAAGATAAACCAATGTATTCACTTACTAATGAAATCAACAATATCAAAAAGAATAACTGAGACTGAAACTCTTCTCACTAAATTACATACCAGGAGAAAAAACGAGAGGAAATTAATGAAAATGCAAAGCATACTTGAGAGACAAAGTTGGGCTATTGGCAAGTGATGAAGAGATACACGAATCGCTCTCCAAGATATAAGGCTTATGAAACAAGAAATGGAAAGAGAGGAGCGATAACAAAGCATCTATTGAACCACCAACGAGGAGTTGAGGACAAGGTGAGGAAGGAGAACTGCAATATGAAATTGTAGGGGTTAGTTAAGAGGCCCTTAGCCAAAACAACATCATTTTGGTTAGGGAATCCTTTAGAAAAAAAAATCTGGACGTAATGTATACTAGTTAAATTTCGATGTAATGACCAACACGTCAAATTTCAATTGGTATATTGAAATTTGACCAAAATACCCAAAATTTGATCAACATGGAATTTAAACTTATATTATTTTGATCAACTTGAAAAATCGACATGTACTGACCAAAAATGGTATTGACTACATTGGTGGAAATACATTTTTTCCCTAATTTCCTTACCTTTGTTTCTTAGATTCACGGGTGAGTTGTGAAGGGAGGTTAAAAAGTTTCAATTTTGGGTTTTAATGATGGTCAACAAGTTAAAACCTTTTGAATGTTTGCTTTTTTATTACATTTTTTTTTTGTTTACTTTCAGGTAATTGTTGCACAATACCAAGCATGATATTTGGTTTGTATTATTTTATATAAACTATATTTTGATTTTGATAAGATTAAGGAATGGTGATTTTCAACTTTGGATTTTCTCTTTTTCTCTTACTATTCTATGACTCCATGTAGGCATTGAAATTGAATGATTAATGTGTAATGGCAAATGAGATTTTTTTTTGTTCGATTAAATTTCATTTTTTGTTACAACTTGAGATTGGTCTATGTTAATTGGTTTTTAATTGATATTAATATTAAGCAAAATTTGTATCTGAGACTTGGTTAAACTTATTTTTTATACTTAAGGGAAGTTTCAATTTGACCACATTTAATGGTAAGAGACTTTGTTATCCTGATCTTATAATTTTCTTCACATATAATTTTTTTTATAGGTGATTTTGCCCAACGGAATTGGGTAAACTGTTAAGGTGATTGTTTTTGCTCAAGATAGTTTCTTCACTTTGATGCTTCATAAGTTGTTAATTTATCTCGTTTGGTTTATTTAATTAGAATTTTTAAATATCCTTTAATTCTACTATATGAGGAATTGCTAACAATAATCATGATATATATAGATAAAGAATGACTTTAGGTATGGTACTCATAATGAATATTTATTATTAATAATATGTAATTTTATAAGATATTTGTTTGTTTCATAGTGAATATTTAATCATTTAGGTATGTGGGGATTTACTAGCTTATGCAACATAGTTGCTATTCTCCTTCACTTTGTGCATCTAGATGGATTTTTGCTTATTCCTTAATTTATTAATTTTGACTAAACATAGTGCCTTAGATGCGAAATTCTTTTTTTTGTTAGTTTTTCTTTTTGTTCCTAGTGTTTTTATCATTTCAACTTATTTGCATATAATGGTTGTTGGCATGCTCTTCTGATTGAATGCGTGATAATGCTTATGATATTTAACTACACAAAAGGTTATTGAAATTGTCGATCAAGAAAAAAAAAATAGATTATTGAAACTAATGAGATAGTATCTAGTTTTGCTAAGATTGAATTCATACTTAGGGTTGAAAACCCATCACAGATTTTCCTAAGTTACAATTTTGAAAGGTTAAAGAAGTTCTGAAAAAAAAAAAAAAAGAAGTTAACCTTAATTTAGAATTTTAGATTTAGTTTTGTTGCCAAAATATTTAAATTTATGTTAATCATTCTCCTTGATTAATCTTTTCACCTTACAAAGAGTCATTTTTTTTTTTTTAAGATTGGTTGAAAGTGATTAAGGCAACAAATTTTAAATGTAAAAATAGTTGAAGAAGTGGAGCTTGTAAGAAGAGAACAAAACACTAAAGGCAGAAAAGTGGATGCTTAGTGTTCTATTACAAATAATGGAGGTGTTGAGGCTTAACATTTCTTTTTTAAGCTATTCAATTATAGTAAAACTTTAAATATAAACTTTAATAACATAATTTTCATTTTTTTAGTAAAACAACAATTGTTATTAGTTATCATATATTCGTATGAAAATCAAAGTTTATAAATTTTATGTTAATGTGTAGACATTTGACTTAATGTGTAGACATTTGACTTTATGTGAAGAGAGGATTTTGTCAAAATGGAAATTCTTGTAGAATTTATAGAATTTGGTTGAATGCAAAGTATTTTATTGAACATATAGATCTATTAAGTATAACTCTTTAATTTAAAAAAATATTAATACTGGTTTTGCATTGTGAAATAGTGTAGGACTAGCAATTTTTCTTTTTTCCACAGAAAGGTCTATACGAATGAAAGAGGTTTTGTCCCTATTGCCTTAGGATCTATATTGGTGGAAGATTCCATTAGTATAAACCCTATACTGACAAAGTTTTTATGGACAAAAAATGTCTTCTTCATAATAGATATCCTAAAGTCTATATAGACAAAAAAAGGGATCTATAGGGATGAAATCCTTTTATCTCGATAGACCTATTACCTTGTAGTGTTAATTGTAAACTATTTTTTTTTTAGTAAGATTTTTTTATGAGAAAAAGATAAGGAAAGAAGCATATATTGACATGAAGACTAAAGAACATAAATTAAACTATTTAAATTATATTGATGCCATGTGGAAGGATGGTTTCAAATTGCCTATTTAGATCTTCTTTTTTTGGCAAAATTTTAGACTTTGCAACAATTACATTACACTTTTTGTTTGTTAGATATGTTTTATATTACTTGTTTTTTTTTTTCTTTTCAAATTGTGTTTGGAATTATTATTACTATTATGGTTTTTTTTTTTACATTAGATTATGAGCTATACAAGAAGGGATAATCTTCCTCTATTTTCAAATCCTTTCCCATCTGACTCAAGGCTTGAACTTAAGATCTCTAACTTGGAATTTCAAGCTCTTAATCATTGAGTTACCCCATTGGGGTTCTTACTATTATGGTTATTGCATTAATAAGTTTGCATTATTAAAACTTATTTTTATCTATCTAATTTTAATTCACATGAATATTTGGCTATTATTTAATTTAATTTAGTTTTATTGTTTTGCACAGTATTATTTAATTTTATATTAGTGTCTTTTTTATATAAATATGGATATGGAAGTGAAGGTAGATATGGATGACTTTGAAAAGGCATTAATTGAAGAAAATGAAGAGGAATGTCAAATGATAGTTTCAATGGTTGGATCAATAAATTAGTATTATTTGAACTATGTAGACAAGGAACCTTGCATGAATTTTTTTCAAACTAGGTACATGTGGCTGCTAGAAATAATTAGAGGGAATGACACTAGATGTATCAATATGTTTAGAATTGATGAAAATACATTGATTAGCCTGCCTTTGTAATGACATACAAAGTAATTATGGATTTGAGGCTTTAAGAAGGATCTTAGTTATGGAGGAAGTATGTATGTTCTTATATACCATTGTTTTAAATAGATAAGTTCAAAAATGATTTCAACATTCAGGGGAAATAGTGAACTGATGTTTTAAGGAAGTGTTGAAGGTAATGTTATACTTATCAATTGCTTTAATAAAACCATAAGATCTCACATTTAGCACCAGTCCTCGTGAAATAGTTGATGATGAGAGATATATGCCTCATTTTAAAGTAATGCATTTTGTTAAATTTCTTTTTCTTCTTATTTATTTTTGGCATTAAATTGTTTTTTTTTTTTTTTGGTAAAAAGTATCAGACCTTTTATTAGGTCACATCATATATTATAAAATAGTAACTTCTCAATGGCCATCATGTCCCATGAGTGTATATAATTAGTGAACTCTTTTAAACCAAACTTTTTTTATTTCTCCTAACTCTATATGTCATGCAACTGTGTAGGTTGTCTAATTTCTCTTATATAAGGTTTTTTTATTTGATATATTATTTAGGCCTTTAGGGTTGATAATTTAAATTGATATTATTATTATTATTATTATTATTTTAGAATTGTATTAGAGTTATTGATGGAACTCACAATTTGGCATGTGTAAGAAAGGAAGATTAAATATGGTTTACTAATGGATGAAAAGGAATACCAACACAAAATGTAATGGTTGCATTTAGATTTAATCTACAATTTACTTTTGTATTAACAGGTTGAGAAAGTACAACTTATGAAGCACAAATATTTCAGTATGTTACTTGCAAGAAAGAATTAAATTTTCCAAAACCACCACCAAGTATACATGATATAATTTTATATTTATCAAGATATATGTATTACAAAATGTTGATTGGCATTTTTTTTATAAAATATGTGAGAAAATATTATTTAATAAATGCTGGATATCCTCAAATTCAAGGATTTCTTGGATCGTATAAGGGAATAAAAAATCATTTATCTAACTTTGAACGTGGTTGTCAATCTAAAGGCTATAATAAAATTTTTAATCATTGGCATTTTTCTTTGAGAGATCATATTGAACATACTTTTTAGGTTTGAAAGGCTAGATTTAAGATATTTTTAATAATACTTTCATATCCTTTTAATGTGTAAAAAGATATTGTGAATATATCAATAGCCGTATATAATCATATTTGTAGAAATGTACTAGCAAATCCAGCATTTACAAGACTTGATTGAAATCTTGATTTTGTGCCATATGAGGAAGTGGAACATAGGAAGGAATTTCATAAGCAAAATTATATAATTGCCCTTAGAGATTAATGAACTACATGATTGAATAACTCAAAAAAAGATTAACTAATTAGATAGTTTATTAAACATTATTGACT
>BPVZ01000022.1:2181522-2194581 GCA_020521535.1 Rubroshorea leprosula | reverse complement strand
ATATATTAAAAAAAAATTTTCATATAAAATTTAACAGGACTTAATTTAAAATTAAGCAAAAATTAAAATGTTTTTCGGATACCAAGAGTTCTAGTAAAAAAACAAAATAAAGTATTGTGTAATGGAAAGGGCAGCCATTCCCCCGTCATTTTAGGCAGAGGTGCAATTCAGCCCCTCTACTTTCATTGTTATGGCATATCAGCCACTCGTGCAAATCAGCCCCCCCACTGGACAAAACCCGCGAATCAGTCCTTCGACTGATGATGACATCATCAAATGCCATCTTTCCGTTTACGTCCTTGTTACTCCGTTACCAAGGAACGGCTTGGTACTAATGTGGCATACCGTGGGTGATGTGGCCAATTTAACCTATAAAATTATTAGAAGATCCTTGTCTTCATCTTTTTCCTTCGTCCATCTTCTTTCTCTTCCTTTACATTCTCTTTCTTTTTACTGTAGATCTACTTTTTATCCAAAAGTTTAAACTGAATTTTTTTTTAAATAAGTTTGTTTGGGCAGCTTCACAATCCAACCCTGTTGAAGTCCTCAACTGCTTTTACACCTGAAAATCCCAAGAATGTTTTTTCGGAGAAAACATTCCGATACTCAAGTCAGCAATACTCGATATTCTAAAGAGAAATATGCTCTCAAAGAGTAATTGTAGAGAGAGAAATGTAGAGATTAATTACCTTCATCAGAGATAATTGGGGGGTATTTATAGCCTCAAGTGCTGACATGCGTCTGTACATGTAAGCATCTCATTGGCCCACGTGGTGCTGGTCACGTGGGTATGCTTACCCTGGTGCTCTCTCAACTTGGGCTAGTGGACGGTAGTCTAAGCCCGTTATGTACAGCCCTATTTGGATGTTAAGCGGATGTTAGGCCTATTCCAACAAAGTTTAAATTCAAAAAATTCTTAAAAAATCTTCAAAATATGAAAAATATAAAAATTAATAAAAAGTTCAAAATTAAAATCAAAATCTACGGTTTTGTCAGTATCAAGTGATCTATTTATTAAGTCTTTATTTCTAGTAACTCAAAATTCATCTAATTTTATTTTATATAAAAGTATATGTGATATTTTTTTAAAAAAATATCTCAAAATAAATTCATATATTCTTTAATAAAAATACAAATTAAAAAAATAAAAAATAAAAAATTATGAATTCATATGTGCCCTTTACTATTAAAGCAACATCTCAATAGAAATAAAAAACCTTCTACAATAAAAAGACACGTATGAATCCATAACTTTTTTTCCTTTTCTTTCTTTGTGTTTTTATTAAAAAATATATGAATCTATTTTGAGATTTTTTTGAAAGAAATAAATATTACATGTCCTTTTGTATAAAATAAAGTTAGATAAATTTTGAGTTACTAAAGATAGAGAATTAATAAGCAGATCACTTGATATTGGCAAAACTATAGGTTTTGATTTTAATTTTGAACTTTTTATTTATTTTTATATTTTCATATTTTGAAAATTTTTTTAATAATTGTTTAGATTTAAACTTAGCTTAAAAAAAATTCAACTTAAACTTTTGGAAAAAAGGTAGATATGCAGTAGGAATAGAGAGAATGTAAAGCATTACCTATTTTCAAAAAAAAAAAGAAAAAAAGAGAGAATGTAAAGAAGCAGAGGGAAGATGGTTGGAAGAAAAGGAAATAAACGAAAACTCTTTAGTAATTTTGTAGATTAAATTGACTACATCAGTACATCACCCATCCAATGCCATATCAGTACCAACTCATTCCTTGGTAACGGAGTAACGAGGATGTAAACGGAAAGATGACAATTGATGATGTCATAGTCAGCAGAAGGGTTGACTCACGGGATTTGCAAGTAGAGGGGTTGATTTGCACTACTTTTAAGTAAAGGGGCTGATAAACCACAATAATGAAAGTAGAGGGGCTAAATTGGACTTCCGCCGTTATTTTACCATGCCGACTTCGAAAAGGCGAACTCTATTTATTTTTATTTTCATTTCCTTGTGTGAGGGACATTGGCGTGAGCTGATAAATCATTAATCATGATGATCTATTGTCTATTCATAATTTCATGTTTCCTTTTTCTTTTAATGAATATTATTATCTTACATATCAAAACCAGGATTTTGAGTATGAGTTTGCAAGGAGTCAATAATAAAGCAACTTTTTATTTTTTTTGAACAAGAACAATTTTAAGGAAAAGAGAAAGAAAATAATCCAATCTATGATATGAGAGAAGCACTTATAATTTATATGTTAAGTATAAATATTTAAAAAATTAATGAAATTTAAAGTTTAAATTAATTGAATTTAAATATTAAGATTTAAAAACGAAGACTCAAAAAGCGTCGGTTCGATAAAGCAACCTTGATGGGACGCAGTCTTCTGCTGAAGCAACCACGGAGTTAGTTGCTGCTAAAGCATAGGAGAAATTCTTTCCTGCAACTGTTGCACACCACGTTCCAGGTTCCACATGGTTTCCCAACCGATGGAAAGCTGCCATTTCAACAAAGTTTTAGACACATCGAGCCTGTGACATGGCAGGCTAGTTGTGATAATAATTTCTGAAAGATTCTTAATGTTAGGCTTGATTGGGGATAACGCTGACGTAGTGTCTCTGTTGCACTAAAGAATTTTCAGAGCGAAACATGGTAATACCCTTCCCTCACTTATTTTCTGGTTCTGTTTTTTTCTGCTCTCCTGTTACTACAATTTGACCTTGCGCCATCAGCGAAATTATGGGAGATGAATCATGGCAGTCAAAGGTCGACAACCCTGTAAGTGGACAGTAGATCAACTAAAATATAATGACAACATGTTTCTGCCCTGTCTTCTAATAAATTTTACAATATTCCAGGAAGGAGTTCTTTGTTCCCTCAAATGTCAGGTGAGAGGTATCTATATACATATCTGTTATAAATTTATAATCTAATGTTTATCGTTGTTATTTATATATAATTTTTACACATCATATTTATATAAAATTTTAATTTTTTATTTTTTTATTTTTAATAATTAAGATTTATTATGATTTTTTAATTAAAATAATAATTATTTTTAATAAATATGAATAAATTTTAATAATTAAAAGTAAAAAAGATGAAAAATTAAGATTTGATATCTGTTGGCGTCTTGAACCTTCCTGCATTTTTCTTATGGCGGCTCCTGTGAGTCCATTTCTGGTTTTGATCAAGACTTTCCATATTCTCGGCCAAAAGAAAAGAAAAGAAAGAAAATTCAAGACTCTCCATCCTATTAAAAGTTTTGCATTTTTCCCATGGGGGCTTCTGTGAGATTATTTTCTGGTTTTGATCAAGAGTTTCCATCATATTAGAGGTTTTGGTGGGAAGCGTCACAGGCCTCTTTGGTTCCTCAGGTTTAGGCCAAGCATGATTTACAGATACTGGTGATGAAATGCTGAATGGAACACTAGAACATTTGCTCTGCATATATAGAGCACATATGTTTGCTTTCTGGATATTATCAGCGGACATTGGGTATCTTGATTAACATGGATTGTTCCCTGTTCTTGTTGGCTATGAGATTTTTCCACATGTTTTTTGACCAGGTTGTCCCACCAACTAAACCTTTCTGCTCCCCTCTTATCAATGTTATATAATGATTTTAACTAAGTTTTTCGTATAAAACTTGAAGACAATATTGAACAAGAAAATGTGGGCAGATTGTGTTGTTCCTGCATTGGATGAAAGTATGGGACCCTTCAATGTTCAAAATTGAGTCTGATATAAGCCTTGTGGCTTTCCTCTTGGATCAACAGAAACCCAAGCTGTAATTTTGAGACTGGTGATGGCAATGAGGGCTCCGTTTCCAACTACCAGCTTTTGTGGAATTATGAGTTTCCAAGTTAGCAGCGAGAGAAAGAGTCCAACAGGAAAGAATGGTTCTTAACAGAAGTTGGTCGTTTTATTGGAAGTCGCCTTTTTTTTTTTTTTTTAATTTATATATACGGTAAAACATCCATTATTAAATACAAAACCCTTTAATATTAGAAATTTTTTTTTAATTTAACGATTAATATTTTATAATTCAATACTATCAGTATTACATAACACATTTTTGTTTTTATTAATAATGTAAGTTGTTTCCAAATACTTTCCTTATTCATGAACAAACCATGAATCTTCTACTTGCATTATGAACTTTGATAGTACATTTATTTTAAGGGAAATAGTGTAGAATCCTTTCAATTCTCTTTGATCACCTTAACTCCCATTCTATCCTTTAAAAAAATAAATAAATTACTTTCTCTTTTCTCTAAATTTTTTACCAATTAAATAAAAGAATTTTCACTTTCCACTCAAACCCAATTTACTATAAAATTAACTGCAATAGACTTTAGCATATGAATTTCAATTTGTGTTCTTCAAATAAAGCAAACTCCAACTTCATAATTACGCTTTCAAATTCAAATATTTCTTACGATAGAAATAAATAAATGAAATAATTACACAATAATAACAAAGTAGTCGGATTTTCTCTCCATCCAAACAAACCCCCCATTTTACAGAACAATATAATCAATTGTAGGCATTAACAAGAGAAAGCTAGCAAGAAATTACAACAAGCAAAGCGAGGAAAGAATATGTATATATATCTGAGATCTGATGAATTTCCGAAGCTTATTCCAACAAACTAGCAGCTTGAGCTTTCTTTCCATTAACACATGAATTGAAGATTACTGAATCTGATCAGCCGTTAAGTTCTGTTTCCATCGTCGAAATTCTTGGAGTAATTCGGAGAATCGTACCTGTAAGTTTGCGGGAGGCCGACTTCATCAGATCGGACGAGTTTCCTCATCTCGGATCGCACCTTGTGGAAGACATGTCTCCAGCTGCCTTTGTTGTGGCTACCTAGAACTCTGGTTTCTTCCTCGTTCAACTCCAGATCTCTAGCGAAGGCAGGCTTTCGGAAGAGGATCCAAGAGCAGCCCCATTCCCACCATTTCCGAATCGAACTAGTGGCGTACTCTCCCATGGAGGAGAGGGACTTAGATCTGTGAAACGACGCTGCCCAGGAAGTCGCCGGCGAAGAGATTGGCTGCATTTTGAGGGAGAGAGATGAAAGCCTCCTCCGTAGCCCGCCCCCCTGTTGCGGCTGATCAGATCTGGAATGTACATGCGAGACCGGAAGCGAAGTGTTCCTCTGGAAAGTCTGGATTATGGAGCTCATGGTTAGGCGCTGCAACAGAGCCTCTTGAAAATGTCTCCAGCAAAAATAGAGGGAGGGAGGGAGGGAGGGAGGGAGGGAAGGAAGGAGGGAAATAAAGAGGAAGATCAAGTGTCGGTGTTCTGTTGACAGCTCTGTCACAGGCTGTTTTATTTTTTATTGTGGCGCCGCACTAAAAAAAAAATTGGTATTTTCATTTTCCGACTCTTTAATAGCAAATTTTCAAGTGGACATTGCTTGCCAAAAATGTTGTGTGTTGATGTATCATTTATCAAGGAAGATCAATTGTCTATTCCTTTTTTTCTTTAATGGTATATTTATTTTCTTTTCTCATAATCTTAAGGTTAAATGCTCATTTTGGTCCTCAACTTTATTGATTTGCACATTTTTGGTCCCTAAAGTATTTTGTGCACATTTTTGATCCCTCAACTTTAAGAAATGCACAACGTTTGTCCTTCTGTTAATTTGAGCCGTTAATTTTGCCGCATAGCATTTTTTATATTTTTTTGATAACATGGAGAAGACAACTTAAAAAGATGCTGATCTGGACTTTTCTTTTTTATGAGATCTCATCTTCCCACACCAAAGCCCTTCTAATGAGTTCCACATTACCTGCAAAAAACCACCAATAAACAGATTGAAACCATTTCCTCAATTGCCAAACACCCTATACAATATTCTAGCCAAACAAATGGAAACCCACTAAAAATTGCTTCTTTGCCGATCGGTCACTGCTTCTGTTCTTTCCATCGCCAATGATGTTCTTTTCATTTTGAACATTAAAATAATTTAGACAATAGTTAGGAAATATGACGCAAAAGGATCCCAAAAATCCCGCACAACTTGCAATTTGCGTAAACTCAGCAAAAGGATCCCAAAAATCCCTCACAACATGCAATTTGCATAAACTCTTCGCAACAAATATATAACAAAAAAAAAAAAAAGTGGAGCTGGGTTCGATGGAACCTAGTTGCTAGGTTCCTCAAACCTAGCAAATCTAGGTTCTAGGTTCAACGGAACCCAGCAAATCTGGGTGGGAGGGAACCCAAGCTGGGTTCCTCTAAACGAGCAAATCTGGGTTTGATGGAACCCAACCTAGGTTCCACCAAACCCAACAGATCTGGGTTCGACGGAACCCAGCCTGGGTTCCACCAAACCCAACAGATCTAGGTTCCCTTGAACACAGATCAGTTGGGTTTGAGGGAACCCAGCAACATAGAGAAGGAAAAGGAAGAAGATGGATCAAGAAAGGGAGATAGGGGTATTAAGGTAAATTTGTAGTTTTTATTTTTATTAAAAATATAAATACTAATATAATCTAATATATGAGTTGGCATTGGACATGTCATAAAAAAAATGTCCAAATCATCACATTTTTAAGTTGTTTTCGTCATATCATAAAAAAATATAAAAAATGCCACATAGGTGAAGGTAACGACTCTAAGTGATAGAAAGACAAACGTTGTGCATTTCTTAAAGTTGAGGGATAAAAAATATGCATAAAATACTTTAAGGACCAAAAATGTGCAAACCGATAAAGTGGAGGGACCAAAATGAGCATTTAACCTAATCTTAATAAATAGGTTAAAACCCCATTTTGGTCCCTAAACTATTGTACAGATCCTAGATTTGGTCCTTTAACAAAAAAAATACTTGATTCGGTCCATACTATTTACCATTTTGACCCAAATTTGGTCCTTCCATTAAAAATCCAATGACGTGTATTGTTAACTAACGAGAGCACGATGACATGTCTAAATGTCGTGACATGTCAGATGTACACATGGAAAAAAGATGACATGTCATAAAACACGTCAAATTCCCACCAAGCAAAAAAAAAAAAATGTGGGGCCCACATTCTGCCCAAATTCAGTATCTTCTCCCTTTCTTCCCATTCGTACCTTAGAAGAGCAAAGGGCACATCATACCTGCAAAAAAGCCAAAAGTCCCATTCTCCTTCCTACTTTTTGCTGACGAATCTTTGATCTTTCACTTTCAAATCTTCGCGTTTAGTGTTGAAAAAGGTAGAAATCAAAGAACAATGGAGTCTTCGAACATCGTAGATGTCGATGCCGACCCAAATCTTAGTTGGAACGGGGTTTGAACCTTTTTTCAGTTTTTTTTCTTTCGAGATGTGTGAAGGTGTTGGGTGATGTCCTAAAAGCAATTTAAAAGTTGTTTTTTAGTATATGTTTCTCAAGTTGGTAGCGAAAAGGACATTGGGTCCCCACTTGAGCTCTTTGTTTTTGTGTGGGTTAGGGTGATTACAATAGTAATTTGTGTTTTTCTTAGTTTAACTATGTAAAATATAATTGCATAACAGATTGGTTGTTCAACTGTCTTTAATGAGTTTTTTTTTTTTTTTTGAATAGAGAGATAATAAGTCAGCCAACACTGCCAAAATATTTCTGCATGTTGGTGGTAGGTTAGTGCAGAATAATGGCCTTAAATATATCGATAGGGGGTGCTATGTTTGGAATGTAGACCCAAAAAAAATAACAGTGTGGGAGTTTTATAGAAAGGCTGAGTTTTGTAAGTATGATCTTGATATGGTAGATGGGATATGGTAGATGGGATATGGTATTTGCAACATGGAAAAAATTTAGAAGATGGCTTAGTGCGAAGTGTCAATGATGATTCAGTGAGGGAGGTGTTGGAAATTATAAAGGTTGTCAATGTTATCCACGTTTATATACTTCATATCCCTGACTTTGCAATGTAGAAGAAGAAGTGCTTCTTTTACCAGCTCTTAGTGATGATCAAAAGGAGGACAATGACAATGAAAGTGACAATGTCCAACTTAATGTTACTGAGGAAAGTGTTGGCGCTGATGGGGCTACTGCTAATGTTACTAAGGAAGGTGTTAGTGTTGATGAAACTCATGATAGGAATGTTGTAAGTGATGATGGTGTTAGTGTTGAAACTCATGATGGGATGCTGTAAGTGATGATGGTGTCAAAGTTGAATCTGATGATGATGAGGAAGATCATATTATTGATGTTTCTGAGTTAACAGACAATGAAGATGAAGAGACGCTGCAAGCTGGAAAGAATGTCAAGTTTTTCAGCAACATTGAGGACAGCATTGAGAAAGACCTTGAACCACCAATAGTTGATGTAAAGTATTCTGATGCATATACTACAGGTATTTGTTCTAAACTAACTTCAATGACTTTTGTGTTCATCACTATGTGACTTTTTTTAATGGAGAATTTATATTGTTTAGCAGGTTTTAGTGTTAGAGGACCAAGTTGACAGCATTTGGATGAAGTTGATAAGATAAGGAGTGATGAAGAAGATATCTATCTCTCAACATCTGACGACGAAGTGAGTGAAGGCGAACATGGTAAAAGGACACGAACAACGCATAAGGTTTACTAAGAGCCAGGAGATGATGAGACTCTTGACATTAGATTAGGAATGATGTTTATCAACAAGCAACATTTAGGGATGCTGTGAATAAGTGGAACCTCAAGCAGAGGCGAGATATTAAATGGATAAAAATGACAATATAAGATGCAGGGCATCATGTGTGAAGGCGCCAAACTGTCCATGGCAGATTTATTTGGCAATGGACCCACCAACTGAATCCTGGATGGTGAAGACATTTGTGTCTGAGCATACATGCCATTCGCTATTAAAGAAGAACAAGCGATGTAGCTCAACAGTAGCTGCACAACACTTGGTTAGGCACAAAGGGTTTATTGTCTTGTACATGAGGTGAACTGACATTTATAATGTCATTAGGAAAGAGTTAAGTGTTATCTCACCATCAATTGAAAAAGGTGAAGGAGAAGATTGGGAAGGCATTTAAGGGTGATTGCAAGATGGAATATGGTAAATTATGGGATTATGCTACAGAGTTTCGATTGAAAGACCCATCATTATTGAGGCATCAAGACCAACTATAGATTTAAGTCCTATTTTCTTAAGGATGTACATCTGTTTTACTGCAATGAAGTTGGGATTTGTAGCTGACTGCAGGCGTGTGATTGGTCTTGATGGTGCCTTCCTTAAAGGAGCGTTCAAAGGAGTATTGTTGGTTACTGTTTCTAGGAATGCAAACAACCAGATGTATCCATTTGCATGGGCAGCCGTGGAAGGTGAAACCATAGAGACCTGGATCTGGTTCCTTGAGGAGCTGCAAAGAGACATCGTGATTAGATCAGGGAGTAATTTCACATTCATTTTTGGCCAACAAAAGGTATATTCCATGGTTCTATTATGTTTATGAATCTTTCATTTTTCCCAAATTGGTCCCTAAACTAGTTCAGGGACCAATTTGGGGAAAATAACTTAGTTGGTAATTATATGCACTCATTGAGAACATGTGATTCCAAGGCCTAATTCATGCATTTGAGGATCTATTTCTAGATGCTGAGTATAGAACATGTGCTAGACATAAATATGCCAACTTTCGAAAGAATAATGGAGGCAAAGAATTGAAGGTAGCATTCTGGAGATGTGTTAAGGCTAATACTGAATATGACTTCAACAGGGCATTAACTGAGTTAGGGCGTATTAAACCAAGTGCAATCCCTGCCATCATGAGCACACACCCTAGGTTTTGGTCAAAGCCTTTCTTCAAAGAAGATAGTAAATGCGATGTTGTCAATAACAACATGTGCGAGGTTTTTAATGGTTTAATACTGGAAGTAAGACACAAGGTCATATTTTCTATGCTGGAAGACTTACGGGCAATGTGTGCTCGGAGGATGGTGGCTAGGAGGGAATATGGTACCAAGAAATTTGTTGGGAATTTTGGTCCCAAAATTTGGGCAAAAATTGTTGCTACCCGAGAAGGTAGCAAGAGATGCACACTTTTATGGCTTGATGGTAACGGGTATGAAGTTGATGATAATGGGGAGGCAACTTATATTGTAAATGTGGAGAGAAAGACATGCACTTGCAGAGTTTGGAATATGACTGGAATACCCTGTAGGCATGCAGTTACTGTGATTAGCCATATACAAGAGAATGTTGAGGACTATGTAGCACACTGGTATAGCAAGCAAATATTCATGGCAAGTTATGAATATGAAGTCCCAGTCATAGAAGGAATGGACCAATGGAAGGAAACTAAAATGCCACATGTTCAACCACCAAATCTAAGAAGATGCCTGGCAGGCCAAAGAAGAAACGACAGCCAGAAGAATGAGAGGGGAAAACATTTGTTGGCAGAAAAAGGAGGTTGATGACCTATCAAAAATGCTTCAAAAGGGGGCATAACTCAAGGTCATGTAAAAGAGTTCCACCAAACATTGTAAGTTAAAATTTTAATTTAATTATTGTCAATTCCCTATGTGTTTTATACATTATTTTTTTCATATGTATGTATTATGTATTTGTAGCAAGTACAAAATGAGGATCAAGCAACTCCCCAAGAAAAGCAGCCTCAAGACGTTGATGAAAACATTGGAGCTAAAGTGGAAAACCCAATGAGCCAAGTGGAGGATCCTCTTAGTCAAGTTCTCAATGAGGCACCTACACCAAAGAGATTCAGGCAAACAGCAAGAAGAAAACAAGAGGTTGTAAGCTTCTAAACTAATGAAATTTTCATTTTATGGTATGCTAGATATACTAACAAATGCACATTGATTCTTTAGTGTGAAGGAAGCTCAAAAAATGCACAGCCATGGAAGAGGGCTAAAAAGGACTGTGCAACAACAACCACAGGCCTTTCCCAATCACAGGCAGCAACTACTTTAGTAGCCAAAGATAAAGGGAAACAGCCAAAGAAGCTACGATAGCCAAAGAAGAAACCCTGAATGGCTGCCAATGCATCAAAGTGAGATTGATGAAGATTGATTTTTTGGTATTTTGTTAGGTTGAATATGTTGGGGTGAGCATTTTTTGTGCAGGGTTGTATTTTGTGTATAACAATTATGGTTGGTAAATGTAGTTATTGGTTTAATGTGCAGTCCATAATTGTATTTTTTGCTTAGGTTTTAATTGCAAAAGTTGGTTTTTGTTTGTATGTATAAAACTGCACTTATTTAAGGTTTGTAAACACTACATCTTGGAATGATATGCACTTTGTATAAGTGCTTATTTTCTCAAATTTCTATAGATTCAGGTACAACATTTATAACAGATTTCAACAGCACAGAATCTTCAATATTATATTAGGTTTTAGGCAAAGAAGCACATTACAATTGGTTCAAACAAAAAGAAAAGCTTTTATAGGCCAATAAACTCACAAGAACCTGGATTCTAGTGCAGCCTTTGTAGGTCAATAAACTAACAAAAACTTGGATTCTAATGCAGTCTCTATAGGCCAATAAATAGACCAATAATAGATACAGCACTTAACATGCAAAACACACACAAAATGATAAAAACTTTTTGTGATCTTATGCATATCTTCTCACTTCTTTTCACTTTCTTCTCCAAATGCTTAATCTTCTTCACTAGTGATTCAAATTCAACTATTAAGACCCCATTCTCGTGTAGCAAGTTCCCATTTTCCACTAATAATCCAGCATTTTCCTTCATCAAATCATCATTTATCTTTATCAAATCAACCCTTTCCTTCATTAAATCATTATTTTCCTTGATCAGATCAGCATTTTCCTTTTTCAGCCTTTCATTCTCGAACTGAAATCGAAGTTGCTTATCTTTCAACCTTAATAACAGATCCCTTGCTCTACCCTTAATCACGTTATCACCAAGAGTAAAATGGAAGAACTTGCAAGGCTGTCCAGTCTAAACAACACAAAAGTTAAGAAAAAAACTTTATGCTTCTAAAATTGCATCAAACTAGATAAATTTGCAACTAAAATTAAAGAACACAAGTCTTACTAGGAAATTTGGACATCCCTAAAACCTTTTTCCCATGTTCTGGAATGTCAGTGTTGTCCTCGACGCAGGTGCTAAACCACACTCGTGTTTCGATTTTGTTGTTTGACCACCACTAGCACTCGTACCATCAGAAATTGAAGGAATGGATATCGATTCAACAACTTCCATTGCCTAAAATTCCTCAAGATCTACTCGAAAGAAAGACAAAATAGTTGATTTCAAAAGCGTGAATCTCAAGATCAAAGACGAAAAAGCTCTGTTCTTTTAGGGTTTTGAAATGGAGAGAAGCGTGACATCTATGATATTTTAAGACTCCATTGTTATTCGATTTCCACCTCTTTCAGCATTAAACGCAAAGATTCGAAAGTGAAAGATCAAAGATTTGCCAGTAAAAAGTAGGAAAGAGAATGGGACTTTTAGTTTTTTTGTAGGTACGATGTGCCCTCTGCACTTCTAGGGTTTGAATGGGAAGAAAGGGGAGAAGATATTGAGTTTGGGCAGAGGTGGGCCCCACGTTATTATTTTTTTTTTTGCTTGGCGAGAATCTAACGTGTTTTATGACATGTCATCTTTTTTCCATGTGTACATCTAACGTGTCATGATATTTAGACATGTCATCGTGCTCCTGTTAGCCAATAGTACACGTCACTGGATTTTAACGGAAGGACCAAATCAAGGTCAAAATGGCAAACAGTAGGAACTAAATCAAGGATTTTTTTTGTTTAGGAACCAAATTGAGGGTCTATACAATAGTTTAGGGACCAAAATGGAGTTTTAACCTAATAAATAAATAAGGAGGAAAAAATTGAATAAAATAAGTGATTGCTTTTAATATAAAACTTCTTACTATACTTGAGTTTAAGTTTTCATCTTCTTTAAATACCCTCGACATATAACCTTGTTAAAAAAAACTAAATAAATAAATCAAGAGTATATGAAACATTAGAAAAAAAAAAAAATCAAGAGTGTATAATAAATGAAAATTTAGATTTTACTTAAAAATAGTTTAAAATATATGAGAGTGAAACTATAAAATTAATAATTTTAGGGTTAATTAAAAATATAATTTTGTTATAAATTTTTT
>BPVZ01000022.1:2157684-2168994 GCA_020521535.1 Rubroshorea leprosula | reverse complement strand
ATCTGATGAGTCTGCACATGTTCCCCTATCAGCTATATCTTCTGCAGCATTCAAGGTACTTGTTTCTTCCGTGTCATCATCTGAGTCATCAGATGTATCCTCCTCAAAATCACTGGAAACACTAGAGGGGATGAATAAGCTAGTAGCTTCAACAGGCAAACTTCTTAGCTCTCTCACACTGCCTCGCTCTCCCCCTTGAAACAAACTAGAATCTACAATTGTAAACTTCATTAGTTCCCTATTGCAATTTGACCTCCGTGGCTTAAGGTAACGATGGCGTTTATCTGAGCCGCTCATGTCATGTTTAATTGTTGCATCCCAGTTATGTTCTTCCTTTTCGTCACCACCTTTACTTGCTTCAATTTCAATTTCAAGAAGCCCTGGGTCTGAAGCAACTTTGTTCAGGACATCAGCAACAGAGTCAAAATAGTGGTTTCCCTTAACAAGTCTTCTCCTTGAAAACTTCTTGACACCAGGTATGAGGAACACCAGGGGATTCTTTGACCCAAAAATACCATGATCCTTCGGCTGTTCAGAATGCCATCCTCTCGCTAAAAGGCGAGGCCAAACAGCTTCCCAGAACAGGTCACTGGAACGAGCTTTGCTTAACCTGAAATCTCCAGTCAGAAACTTGATAATATCTGCAGATGTAAGAGCAGAGCATTCTTTACCAACAGGTATTTCAGAACGAACAGAGTTTACATTATTGGGTTTCACTGGTTCCATAGCAGTACCAGTGAGGTCTTGCTTTCCTTTTCCAATACCTATTGCTTCTACAAGTGCACTGATTCCAACTGTATCCTTCAGAGCAAATGCATATTCCTCATATGTAATTTTTCCCTCAGCTAATGTCTTAGTAACCTGCAAATAACCAGAATTCAGAAATCATCAGCTAACTATGGAACGTTCACCAATGAGTAAATTCTGAATTGAGAAAAACAGTTGCATGTTCTTAGCATTTTGACTTCTAGTGCTCTCCTTTTCAAGGTTTATTCCAAGAACTAGATGAACCATTAGATCTACACTGTGAAAACTCTCTGGAAATGCACAGAAATTCATGAGATGCACTTCAATCCCACAAATCTCTTCCAAGACATAAATTCTTCTGTGAACACATTTCCTTCTATATTCTTTAAAGGAAGCTCAGAATCCTCAAAATTTTTATATTAAGAGTGAGTATTCAGCCCTCTGAAGAAGGTTAGGTTCTACCATTTACAGATAGATCAAAGACCCAACTCCAACCTACCATGCTTACCAGGTCATGGCAACAGCTAGTGCCAAAATGCATCTCAGGAAACTAACAGGCTATGAAGATTATAATTTACCTACCCAGTAAACATGATGAAAAGCATATATGGGCACAAAACCTAAAAGTAGCCTAAATTAATAACAAAATTAATGGACTAGATGACATTACCAACTTCTCAAGAAGAATGCCTTTTGGGAGTGGTATGTCCAAACTTATGTCATGCCACAAAAAAGAGTACCCAACAGAAAAGAAAAATATGTAAATTACAGAATCAAACGATTCTAAGAGACCAGTTAACAATATCAACATAGATGCAACATTTCAAAAGATCAAGGATTTGGTGTGTGTTCATATGGAAGTTGGAAACATACCTCAAGCACACTATCATGACAATCCTTGGATACAAGAGAACATAATCGTGATAATAATTCCTGTTGCCTCCATCCTGTGAAAAGCTTTTGTCCATTGATGCACCGTTTGCTTTTTAATTTTCGGCATTCTGCCCATCTACGATAGCCATCAGACCTGTAAAACTTTCCGTAATAGAAAGATAATACATCCCCCATCGTTTTACTGTTGACAAATTTTTGTGCATAGATGAGATTCTTGCCAAAGATGTATAGACCAAGAAGAAATGCATCACTTTCAATATCCTTCCATGATGCACTCAAAGAGCCAGGAAGAGGACAGAGAGCTCTATCTACATGATCTAGCTTAGTTTTCAGCTTTGTTGATAAGATAGAATCAACATCCATCTGGTCACCTTCAGCTGTAGGTTGAAAGTTTGAATACCCTCCATCCAGGTCTTCAACTTTATGTTCTGGATATTCATTGTTTGAGGTAATCTGGCTCTCGTCACTGTTTTCCAACTCTACCATATCATTGGTGCTTTCCACTTCAGAATTCAACCACATAAGGGGGATGGGCAGTCCCACTGAAATAGAATCTGGGAATTCTGTGTCAATTGGTTTGTTGACGAGTTCCAGGGCCAGACGATAGCATTCTGGAATTAGAGCTGGGATTTCTACCTGGTATTGATCTCCAACTCGAGGAGGAATTTGATCTCCAAAAATCTCACTCATAGAAGTACAGGAAGAAAGTAATTGCTCAGCAGATCCATCTTCCATTTCTCCCATCTTGTTATCCAAATGAATACTATCTATCTGCCAAACTTCAGGGTAAATTTATCTTAGAAGATAAGTAGACAACAATTCTGTGCTTAAAATTTCACTGCAAATTACCAGTACTCAAATCCCAAATATACCTCTCTCCAGGCAAAAAGGGGAGGTTCTGAAAGCAAAACTAATGACCTCCATATGGGAATCAAGTATACAATTAATACAGAAGTAAGCATCACTAATTACAATTACAACTGTGAGACAAAATGGAAACTTTTCCAATTTTGAAACAGAAGTGTACACCAATTCTATTTTCCAATGCCAAACATTAAAACATTTAGCTGCTAATGTTAAACCAACCTGTGCCCTTAGGGCACAGGTTAAGACTTTTTAATTAAGGTATCTGTAATTAATTTTACACAAATTTTCATGTCAAATTCATAACTTTTTACAGATTTCAAGTATAAATATTATATTTTATTTTATTTTTACATTTTATATTATATTTTATTTGAATCTTACATGAAATTTTGTACAAAATTAATTACAAATACTGTAATTAATGATGCTTAAGCTTAGGGCACAATTTAGAAAATCCCTTCAATGCGATGATTTCCTTCTATTATATTTTGAGTCATCATAAGGATGCAAAAAAGCAGAAAACTTCTCTCAGGCACAAACAAAATTTCAAGTACCAGTACTCAAATGTGAAGAGAAAAAGATCCTACACTTTGTCTTGTGAATTACAGAAATTAGGGACAAACCCAGGTAACCCATTGAAGTGTGAGAACAAATTCAACTGCAGAAAACTTAATCACATATTAATTTAAAAATAAAATTAATTGACTATACAAAAGATCATATCAAAAAAATTAAATAGCATCTTAAATTAAACAGCTATAAATTAAAAAAAAAAAAAACTCTACTAGTATTAACACCATGAATGTAAATTTCTCGAAGCAGAATTCATTCAAGGACAGGACTGATTATCTAATCTAATTACTAATTACCAAGAAAAAGAACAGGAACCCGGTCCAAACAAACATTCAACGACATTGACACATCTTCATGTCCCGATCAAACAAACAAACAACAATAAAAATGGAAAATTTGACACAACCCAATTCCCACAAAGCAGTCAATACAGGAGCTACAGCAGAATCTCGTAGAAACAAGCTACATTCAAGTAGAGATAGATCAACCAAGACACCACACCCATTGTTTACTAAAAATTCTCATAGGAACCAATTCCATTCAAGCAATAAACAGCTGAAAAAAGGCAAAGAGGAGTACATTAAGCGATATAAAGTCTATAAAAAAAAGAAAAACATGCAGAGATGAGTGGTGAAAAATATATGCTAACCTCCATGGAATAACTTGAACGTTAAAACCCACGTGCAGACGCAAACCTGCGCAAATGGGTCGTCTTGGTTATTACCCTTGATTGTAAATTTGTCAACTTTTTTTTCCTTTTTTTTTTCCTTTTTTTTTTTTTCTCTTTCTACCGATAACCAAAAAAAAAAAAAAAAAAAAAAAAAAACCCAAAAAAAAAAAAAAAAGGAAAAAGACAGAGACTTTGATGGGAAGATTCGTTTCAGTTACCTTGGATGAAAGAGTCGAGCTTTCATGGATGGAGAAGTTGAATTGGTGAGGACTTGGGGAAGAAGGAGAAGAACAGAGCAGAGGAATTGTTTAGCTGAGGAGAAGAAATAGAGGATTTACGCTTCTTGCTTGCTTGCGTTCGGTTTGATTTAAAGAGAGAGAAGACCGCAGGCGTTCGTAGTCGGGTTTCGATTTACATAGGTGAAAGTGGAATGACGAAAATGTCCCTAATGATGTCGCTTTTATGTGTGTCTTGGGTTTGCTATTTTGGGAATTTTGTAGGCACCATGTACCTTTTTTATTACTTTCATTTTCTATTTTTTTTTAATATTATTTGTGGAAAAACAGAGGTTAAGAAACGGGAAAACGAAATTAGTACAGTCGAGTTCTATTTCCAAAATAAATGTTTGATAATGAAAACTCGAAAGTTCTATTTTTTTTGGATTTTTTTTTTCAAATAGATTTTTTTATAAGAGAAATTTGGAGAACTCGATCTTGAATCTAGAAGAACTCTTAGGTAAAGAACTACTACTATCATGTCCAAGGAGTTCTTTTTAAAAATAGATTGAATAGTCTATTTGAAGAGATTTTATGACTTTTTAAAATATTTTTTCAATGAAGTATTGATATTTTAGTTAAGGACAATATTGAAATCTTAGAAATTAAATTGAAAGTTTAAATCAAATCACAAATAAGTAACTAAAAAATTGGTATCCTCAAAAGTCAAACCTAACTCTAAATGCAAAATATTTGTTTTTTAATTGGATTGTATAAATAGATTTAATATGGGAAGTATGGCAATTATATAAAATTAATAAAGTTTAATCAACTTGATAACAATAATATAATTATAATATTATGTAAAATTATAAATTTATAATAATATATTATAAAATAAATAAGTACATATTATATTGTTTTTATATGATAACTAATCTTAATAATGAACTCAAAATCAAAGATTTAAACTTATACAAAAACTAAACAGAACAACTAAGGAATTGTTAGTTTTAAAGTTTCAAAAAAAAACTTATTAGTTGTTAATTTTAATTATATAAATTAAATATTTTAAATTATAAATAATAATTATTAACAATTAATTATATTTAAATAACAGGATGGTCCTTGAATTCTGGGTTGCAGCCAGCACTTTAAGTAGTACAGTTACAGACATGGAGAGTCCTTTAAAAGGAGTTTTTCTGGTACTTCTTCCATGTTTAAAAAATTAATTTTTTATTGTTATATTAAAATTTAATTTAATTTAAAATTTTAAAAAACTCCATCTAAATTAGTTTTTAAAAAAAGAGGGGTTTTGCAGACAGGGGGCGTCGGGCGTCAAGAGTTTGCGGGTCCCGCGTTTCTTAAAATTACAAATCCCATAATTTTCTCCAATTATTTGCCGCCACGCACGAGTACAATTTTCTCTAAATGTTGGTTTTTACTTTTTACGTGTTGAGCTGTTACTTATTAAAGGGTTTGTTATCATATGCGTTAAATGGACAAGATAATGCAACTGGCCCTTTAAGTCAAGTGACATTAGTAATCGGTGCATTTTTCATTCATTTAGACAGGGTTTGAAACTCGTTTCTTATAAAATATGTTAAAAAAAAAAGGACAAGATAATATTGTAATAAATATATTTTTTTAATAAAATTATATAAAAGTATTTATTTTTTATTTTAATATTATTATCACACAAAAACATTAAGGATTTTTTTTTATCAAGTGCACTAACTATATATTAAACGTATAGTTAGTATTTTTTTTATAAATTTATATTAAAAAATAAAAATTAATTTTTAATTTATTAACTATTTAATTATATTTATTTATTTAATTGATCTGAATATTAAAATTATGTTAATTTTTATATTCTTTTATATATTTTTATGATAAAAAAAATGACCTTAACATTTATTCTAAGGATACAAGTTTAGAAAACTCAAATTTTAATTAATCAATTGATTAAGATTCCTTTTTGAGTTTTGAGGTTACTTTTGTAAACCACTTTATAAAAAGATTAATTTATTATAATTAAATTAATCTTAATTAATATTTTGTATTCCCTTTAGTCAAATTTAATTGTCTTATTTTATTCATTTATAATTATTAAAAAAATTCATTTATTATACTAATTAAGATTTACCTTTTTTATTTTCACATTTATTTATAATTAAGTGAAAAAAATCTTAAAGCATATTTATCTCTTTCGCAATAAATGTAAATACGAAATGGTAGTATTTAATGTATTATTAAAATAAAAAAAAGTCAGACAACCAAATAAGACAACCCTTTATTAAAAAGTGGAACAACTAAATTTAAGTAGAGGAAGAGTATAATTTAGTGATTATATTACTGTATAAAATTTTTTAAAAAACAATTATCAAATAATAATGGGTTTATTGAACTTATAATGATATAATAAATATACTTTTTAATAATTAATTTATATAAAAAATTATAAAATTTGACATTTACTTTAACATAATTGATGCATGAATAATTTTCATTAATTAATTAATTTAAAATCAACATTTATTATTTTCATACAAATTAATTATAAAAAAATATATTAATTATATTTTTTAACTTGTCTTTTAAATATATCAATTTAAAAAATTTAATCATAATATCATTTTTTGTATAATAAAATATGAAAAAAGCCTCAATCAAAATACTTTACTGCAAGACAATTCTAGGGTGAGGTTATTGTTATATATTAAATAGTTAATATCATATTTTTTCAATACAATTATTTATTATATAATTACATTATATTTTTTTTAAATTTTATATTTTTTTGTTTCTTAATAAATTAAAGAGTCTAATAATTAATTAAAATAAAAAATATAATATTAATAATTGAGGATATGATAATAACACCACCCATAATTTTAAGTACAACTTAAATCAAAATCAATATTTATATTTTTTATCTTAATCATAGTTTTGCACCGTCCACCTGGGAAATCAAAACTGGAGCTGTAGCTCTTGAAGGCTTTTAAGTTGTTTTCAACTTGGGTGGGTCCTTGCCATAAGTCCAATTTATTTCAGGTAGATGCTGCAGCAATTCCACCATTCTAAAGGGCTGTGCTCTTCAAAATTTACTACTGTATTACTTCTTTTATTTTTAGGGAAAAAGTTGGCTCTTATAACAACCATACTTATATAGTTATCATTAAATTTGTTAAAATTATAAAAAAAAAAAATTATTAAATTTTTATTAATTTAGTTATTAAAAATAATTAATAATTAACAAATTAATTTTATTATTTAATATATTAAAATTAATTTATAAATGAATATTTTTAAATATTATAATTAATTATTTAAGAAAATTATAATTTGATAAAATTAAAGTTAAATTAGTGGACTCAACAAATTTAGTTGTAACAATAACTTTAGCCCAGATAACTAGAGCAATTTATTCTTTTTTGATGCACACGAAAGCAATTTATTAAGTTCCCACATGTTTAAACTTACATGTTTACTTGTTAGATGTTAATATTAAATGAGCATTTATATTAATCACAGTTTTGCACAACTAACTCAATCACGTTCTGAATGGTTTTTTAATACCTCAATCACGTGGAAATATATAAAAAAATGAATTAAATAAAAACTCCAAATTATTAAATGGGTGTGTTTGGATTGCTTTGTAGCGTTGTGGTTTTGGCCTTTCTTATATTATTTTATTATAAAAAGATTTTAATATAACTATTTTTAAAAAGTATTATATATTTGTATAATTATTAAAAGAAAATAAATTCACTCATATATAAATCTTATATATTAAACTTGAACCTAAAAAGATTTTTATATATTAAACTTATATAAAATTTTGACTATTTATTTATTTACTTTTAATGATTAAGATTTATCATATTTTGTAGATAAATAATTAAAATTTTGTATAAATATGATATGTAAGACTTATTTATAAATAAATTCATATTCTTACTAAAATATATCAAAATATGGATTAAGATTAATTTAAATACAACATAGTTAAAATTTTGAATGAAATACCGCGTGAGAGAGCATTGTCAGGAGGCAATCTAGAGGGAGAAAAGAAGAGAAAGAATGATCATCCAAAAGTAAGAGGGTAGTGTAAGAGGGCATTCTTTCTCCAAATATAGCTTTTAATTTGATTAATAGAAATTGTTGTTCATAAAAAGTTTGAGCTAGTTTTAGAATTCAAATCTACTGTCTCATTAAAGGAAAATAAAGGGAGAGAAGAAGAGAAAGAATTTTCATCCAATTAAATTAAGATTTAGTTTCTCTTCTTTTCCTCACCTGAAATATGTTATTAAAATGTGGATTTATTTAATATGTATCTTTAGGTATACATTAAAATATATTAAATATATTATTTTGTAATAAATTTTTATAAAAAAATATAAAAATAAAATATTATTTTTAACACTAATACCATTTAGATGATTTTAATTGAATAATTAATAAATTTAAAGTTAATTTTTTTATATAAATAAATTATAAAAAAATATAATTAATATTTTTTTAACATATACTTTAAAGATACAGATTAAACAAACTCTGAAAATATTTAAACATGCACTGGCACTCAAAGGGTGGAACACAAAAAATAAATAAATAAAATGCCCTCGGAACTCTCTATAGTTCTTAGAATTGTGTGTGCCTTTGTGCATGGTATCTTGATCGCTTGTGGTCCGGTGTTTTGTCTTCAATTTTTCAGCTTTCTTTGCCATTTTTCTCTCTTCTTCCTCCACACAACCACATCCTCTGTACTTAGCACTTGTCTTGATCTTTTCTTTTTTCCCTTTTTGTTTCTTCTCTTTGTTTCCTTTACCATCCCCTCCTTTTTCTCTTTGGTTTTGGTTGTGGTTTTTTTTTTTTTTTTATCTAGTCCTTTAGCTCTTATAACTCTTCTCTAGTTTCCTTTTTATTGCTATTTGTTTCTCCAAATCTAGGTGTGGTGGAGATTTTGTTACTAGAGATGCGAGGGAAGGGAAAGAAGAAAAAAGGTTTGATCTGAGCTATATATATAGCCACGGCACCAACGAAGAGGGGCTAATTTCTTCAAAAAGTAGATTGAAATGAGTCTAGTATGATTTGGAACGCCTAACCATGGGTGCATTCATCCATTTACTTTTTTTCTTTTCTTTTAATCAGCAGCATCCATTCATCTACTACCTCCCACAAAAGTTAAAGAGTGAATATTCACCTCATTTCTCTTTAGTTATACCTGATGTTATTATAACCTATTCTTTTTTATATTTTACTCCGTTTGTGCGTATTCTATTTGTGTGGACATAAAGCCTTCATAGATGGGATAAGGCATTCCTTTATCTTGTACATGCCAGATAGCTAAATATTAATAAAATATTTTTACCTTAGTTAAAAGGATAAATAAATAAATAAAGAACTACTGCTCTTGACGTCTTGTTTGCATGTTGTGGATTTTTTTTTTTTTTTTGAACTAAAGGAAATTGGGGCAATTGGAGAAGGAAGATGCAGATCAAAGGAATTAAATCTTAGTGGTATGATTAACACACTCAACAGTAACCATACAAGTCACCGGCCAAGCTCATATATTGTGGATTTAAGCTCGGATTAGGTAGGGTTATAAATTAGCATTCAATTAAGTCAAGCTTTAGGTTGAGCTGGATCAAAATAAATAAATAATTAATTAATTAAGTCTAGCTGGAGCTCGAGCTCAAAGACAAACTTGAGCTTTTATAAACTTGAGCCTTTTGTGCTCAAAATGAAGTTTCTAATGGACCTCCGTAAATCTCAAGCCTGTTTTTTAGATATTGGATTGGGAGGTTCAGAGAGGAGTAAACTGGGCCTAGGAAAGCCTAAATAAACGAAAGTTTTGATCTTGTTTGACAGAATGGTCTGGATTTGATTGGCCCAAAATGGAAATCCCGTTGGAAACAGAGGAGGCCGAGCAATTGGGCTGAGGGGAGGATCTACAGCAGCAGGAGCAGACTGACCCGGAGGGTGGGGGGGTCTGCCGGCCACTGAGATTAGTCTGTTAGGTAAGAGAGGACAGTGAAATTAGTGAAAGTGATACGCATTAATTTCATTAATAATTCTATTCCTTCAATAGCATGCTTTTGAGCATTAGTACGAATTAAGTCCTAAATCAAAGAGGTTAAGATGCCCACTAGAGAAGAATCTTTTTTTTTTCAATTTTAATTTTTTATTTTGGATTATACAATAGAAGCCAAGTCTTTTTCACCTCTTTGTTTACCTTACCTATGTACCTATGAGTCAAACTTATGATCTCTTACTTTACTTAAAAAACAAGTTATCATTAAATGACTTAAGTTATTGGCCACTAGAAGAAGAATCTTAAACCAAAGTGGAAAAGTGTTCAACTTTTAAAACACGAGAAACAGATTGTATTTCATTGAAGACAGATATAAAGAAATTTAAAATAATAAAAAAAAAGATTACATTTTTTAATTATATTGTCCATCATCAAAACGTTCTAAAAAAATTAATAATCCTCACCATTAAATGCTCATTAAACATGTTTCAAATTAAACTTCCTTTTTACTTTTCCCTTTAATTAGAGCAGAGAAATTCAAAGAACAAGAGAACATACACATTACCAATTAAGTTGATGTTTTCTATTTAACCTTCATTGATTAATTAAGCATTTCTCCTCTCTATTGACTTTCTTCCTCTTTACTTTTGCTCAGCAGCCTCATCAAGACCATGGCAATCTATAAATTATATATATGTACGAGTTTTATTGATGATGGACCACTAATTATGTTCTCTTAATTAATAGTGATTAATTACTTGCAAAAAAGTAGGGCTAGATGCAGAGGATTGACTATTATTAATCATAATTTGTTATATATGTCACCAGAACATATATAGATGAATCTCTTACTACTAATATACTAAATTGGGAAGGGATCATATTCCTTCTTGCAATTTGAATCAATTTATTTTTGAAAGTCCAAGCTTTTGAGAACATAATCCAAGCTTTTGAGAACATAAACAATTAAAGGAATCAATTTTACAAGTTTTTTCTTCCTAAATTGCAATTATTTATGAGAAATGCTAGAAGTAGTTGTTTGTTTGTCCTCTTCTTTAGCACCTACGATGTAATATGTCCAAATGTTGATGAATTTAAATTTAAATAACTTTCCCTGTCATGAACCAATAATAAAAAAATACATATTACAATCAAGTTAGGAACCATTTAGAAACGAAGTTATTTTTGTGTCTTTTTTTTTTAATTGTCAAAATTTTAACAATATTGAATTAAAATTAAAAAAATTTAATAAATTTAAAAATATTAATTTTAGTTATCAATTTTGAAAATTCAACATTCAAAAA
>BPVZ01000022.1:2078501-2101145 GCA_020521535.1 Rubroshorea leprosula | reverse complement strand
TGGCAGCAAACTCAACCGTGGTTTTAGGGTTCCAAGTACATGATTTACTGTTCCACCAAAAAAAAGTACATGATTTGGTGGGCTTAAAGGGTGGTGGGCTAAATCCGACAAAGACAAGTGAGTCTTATCTCCACGCGTGGACTGTGGAGGTAGATAAGGTCCAAGTCCAACCCAACAAACTTTCATTATTCATCTCCCCTGACATGCTTTAGGGGGAAGCTAGGAAGGAACCAAGTGCATTGTTGCAGGATTCAGACGGCAGAAGTCGATGATAACATTAATATATAAACCAAAGAAACAAAAAATGACAATCTGCAAAGACCCACTTATCTACCCTATCGCCTATGCTTTATCTTTTTAGGACATACAAATACTATGGACCACCCTGAAAATGCCAAGAAGACCCACCACAGTTGTGGCAATAATTCAAAGCCTTTCTATTTTTGGTTGAACCTCAATTTTTGGTTCCTTAACTTTGTTACATGCTCTTAATTTGATCCTTAAACTAAATAAATCTTTGTTTTAGTTCTTAAAGTGCAATTTTTGGCTCTTTGGGTCTCAAAATATGGGATTTATTTTGTTTAAGAATCAAATCAATGGTTTGTACCAAACTTTAAGGATCAAATTTGGGATCTAAAATAATTTTGTGATTAGATAATTTTTTATCGCCAATATAAATAATAAATTCTATCCATATCATCAATTTTTGTTGTGTGAAATTTTCACTTCATTTATTTGAAGGTAAAAGTAGATTTTGATGTTACATAAGTTAAAATTTAAGGAAATGACAAAAAAGAGGTAAAATTTAAAATTATAAGGGCTAAAATAGAGATTTAATTAGTTTATAGAGTAAATCAAAGACATGTACCAAAGTTGAGGAACTAAAATTGAGATTAGAGTTTAATCTTCCTTTTTCATCACTCAGAATATCCATGGAATTATTCTCAAAAAAAAAATCTAACGAAATTGTTTCATTTTTTATGAATATGTGTACATACAACAATATGTCAACAACAAAGAAAAAACCAGCACAAATTATGTTCCCATCATATCATCATCTCCCTTGAATACAAGCCTCAAACTCTTCATCCAATCCAGGCCAAGCTACAGGTTTCCCTAACACCATTTTCATACTCCTTCCATCCCAAAATAACAAACTTTTATTTTATTTTATATTAAAAAATTTTGAACAAATTTTTATTTTTATCTATTTTACTCTTAAAAAATAAGTAAAATAAATAAAATATTTTATCAAATGATGGATAATTGTAAGTTGAGAGATAATCATAAAGTTAAAATAGAAAAAAAAATATTTATCTTTCTTAAGATATGATAAAACTAAAGAATATTGAGGATGAATTATAACTTTCATTAGATTATAATTAGCATATATATACAAGATGTATAGAAGTATATTAACACTTCTAACCCTACACTATGTACATGTGTATTATGATATACATTATCATCCCCCTACAATTTGAGCAGGAGAGCAAAGGACACTCAAATTGGACCTTTGAGATTTGAAAAGAGCAAAAGATAGAGCCTTAGTCAAAACATCAGCACATTGAGCAGAGGAAGGAACACACTGAATGCAAATAATACTAGAAGCAACACACTCTCGAACAAAGTGAATATCAATCTCAATATGCTTCATCTGTTGATGTTGAATTGGATTCAAAGACATGCAAATGGCATTAATATTATCACAATAAACTATAGGAGGAGAGTGGAGAAGAACATGTGTTGAGGGATAAATTCACATGACCATAAAGTCAATGACGTGTGCGGCTCCACATCAGCAAAGGCCCATATGACTTATTTTCCATAT
Organism: Rubroshorea leprosula; assembly: GCA_020521535.1. NCBI lineage: Eukaryota > Viridiplantae > Streptophyta > Magnoliopsida > Malvales > Dipterocarpaceae > Rubroshorea > Rubroshorea leprosula. The sequence continues at coordinate 2,099,314 of BPVZ01000022.1, read as the reverse complement.
TAGACATGCTATTCTTACCTTCTGTTAATTACTATAATAGAATCAGCATCACCAGAAACGACACTTATTTACTTCACTGGAAACATTCAGAATACAACCTACGCTAGCATCTTTTTATATATATGGCTAGACATGGTTAAACCTATTCTAATGACATGGCTAAACATTTTTGACAATCATGTCCCCTGCAGCAATGTTCATTGCTGCATCCTGGGCTCTCAGTAATGGATAAAGAATCGACTTTGCTACGCCTATATGGCTCTCATCAACGAACAATGGCCCACATCTACATAGGCCCCAACAATGGACAAAAGACCAGATTCGTTATCTCATTCAGCCTCCAACAATGAGTAAAAGGCTATGTGTTTTTGTTACATATCTTCATTACACTAGCTCCTAGCAACAGAAAAAGGGTCGGATCTCTATATATCCTATCTCACTGGCTCCTAAAAATAGACAAAGAGTCAACACAACTTGATACGACTAGCATGAGGCCGATAACAGTTGCAACTCTACTATCGGACAGGATGACTACCTCCAATGATAAAAATCCATCAAGTGGCGATCGACAATCCCTTGGTAGTCGCCTATGCATGTTGGTGAGATACCCGATGAGTAACAATAACCAAGACCACCCTTTTATGGTGTGGGTACAGCAAGAAGGGCCAACCTTTGTCAATGGTATGACACCTTGTTGTATCGGAGGCCATGGATGTGGCTAGCATCCCCCTTCCATGGAGGTAACTCCACCTCTCTCTATCACATATTCATCGTTGTGGCAGGGTCTGGCTTAGCGAGATTTACCCCTTCACGACTTGATGGATTAGTGGGAATGCTCTTCCAATTCCACATAGTTCATACTCTAGCCATGGGCAAAGTTAGCCACTATTGTCTCTCTGACTATGGGAAAGCTACTCATGGCTAACCTTACAATATTTACATGGCTGACAGCCATGCCTATCATTATTCTATCATTATCCTTTCATACAAAAGGACAAAATTATCAATCGCCGGTAATCTCAACTCATAACATATATCTTTTATGTTTTATGTGTTACTAGGTATTATCGACCAACAATGCTTGGATCGGAATAACGATATCGCAGCACATACCCATATCATTTGTTCCTTTGATTCTGGCATGATGCCAACCATGCACAGCAGTAATAGATTGGCGCTCGCCATGGCCAGCGAACATTCGTCCACACCATACCCTTTAATACATAAGGGAGTACTCTTCTTCGCTACGCATATCCATATACTTTATATTTAAATATTTGAATATGTACTCATATGTATCTTGTTGTCATCGCAGATAAATACAAGCCCATGAATCCAAACTCATGATCTACTTGGGATAAACTATGGAGGTAGTGGCTTCGTAGGCATGGATGGATGGATGCTGAACATCTGGCAAAGCAAGGCACTCACGCTAGTGAAGCTTAGCACTGGCGATGTTGCCCAACTTCGCCAGAAAAGGCTAGGTGGCGAAGATGTCGAAGTGGACTTAATTCTTGAAAAAATACCCTTTGATGCTAACCAAAGGCTTAAAATCCTGTCAAAGAGATGTTGTTCTAGTCACCATCAACAAGTGGCAATTGTATTTAATAAAATGGTAGTTGGACAAGTTCCAAGGCTTTGAAAACTGTTGAAAAGGATTGTTGTTTACTTGGGAAATCCTCCAAAATCTCGCACAAACCTTGGGAAACCTACCAAAATCCTATGTAGGTGTTGTGTTTGTCAGTTGCATTAAAATACCCTCCCAAAAGTGGAATTTTGTATGACTGGAGAAATTACCAAAAATAGTTAGTTTCCAAAGCTTTATTAGAACCAGCAAAGCTTCGCCAAAACCAACAAAGCTTTGTCAGAACCACTAGGTAATTTATAATGTCATTGCCAAAGAGCTGCCAATAGTGCCCAGAGCCACTAACAACTTGACAACTCACCCAAGCCCACCTAACAGAGCAGAAGAACAGATACCCAAAGAACTTCTAACTTTCTTCCTCACGTACTAAACTTCCATTTTCATCTAAAAAATCCTCCACCTTCAACCTCTCACCTTACACACCGAAATCACTCAGAAACCACCATTTTCTCCATCTTTTCTGCACTTCCAACACTGTAGAATAACTTCTAGACTTGCAGCACATCATGGCTAGGAGGCAGCATATTACAATTTCAACTTCTGGGTAATTTTTCTTGAGCATCAGATGATCAAGTTACAAGGTTAGCATGAACAACGGGATCAAGCATTCTACTCACAAGCCCCCTAAGTGACCATCCCTCATTCTCCCATCACCACTTTCGAGTTTATCCTTTTGGTCTTTAAAAGGAGCTATGAGAGAGGGATTGTTGTGTTTGCCATCTTCAATATGAGGGTTGCTCTTTATAGAGTAAAGATATTTACTAAAAATGATAGGGGCCACATTTATTGTTATTATTATTATGTCACAATATTTTATGTATAAGTGAGATTCTCAAGTTGCGATCTTTGATCCTCATATGTTTTCCATCTTTGATGCTATTACAACAATATACATCTTCCTCTTCCCGTCATCTTTGATAGTTGTGTAATCATTCTTGGTCCTTGAAACCCCCATCGTCCTTACCTAGCTCTCCTAGCTTGGCTGGAACATTTATATTTTCAAACTTTGCTGGAAGGTTTGTTGTTGGGTATCATCACTAGACAGAACAAGATGACTTGAAGCACATAGCCTTTCGCACATGAAATAGGTACCGCCAAAAGGATTCTCATCACTTCTTTTACAAGTGGCATCCTAGTCAGCCTCCACATTATCATTGCTGCTGACTCATCATCCTTCATCACCAGCACACCCCAACAACATGTAACTGAAAAAGCAATTGACGAACCCAAAGAACCTCAGCAACAGCATTGGCTATAGCACGATATTCAACTTCAGCACTTGACCGAGTAATAGTATTATGCTTCTTGGAAGACCAGGAAATTAAAGAATTACTATGGTGTAATGACTATTATCTTGAGATAAATTTTTTTATAAAAAAATTTATTATTATGAAATTGAGAGACTAATTGTAATGTTAAGCCCTTTGTTTCTGTTTTTGCATATTGCAATGATTGTTGGTTGTTGGGCCAATGCAACTAGTACCAATACAAAATACAAGGGATGTGCCCACTAACCCACTCTTCTCATTGATTAATCGACAGCAATATTATTCGGTGGATGGTCTCTTCTATCCTACAAATTTTCTAAGGCCCACTACATTGAAAATTCTATAAACACAACTTGATGAGGAAACAAAGAAACCTGTTCCTTCATATAATAAATAAATTATAACCAAAAAGGCCACCAGAAGTTGTAGTTTTTCTCTAGACCTATGAGTAGGTGATATGTTAGGAGTTTTGAACCTTTCAATGTTAAAGTAATGGGGGTCATCTATGTTTGATAAAGCAGGTGCCGGTGGTGATATATTAATTTGTTTAAGAACATTTCTTTACATTTCTCAACTTCATTAAACCAACAAAACCTACACTAACAAAGAAATAATTCTAGATTTATTAAAAGATATGGTAATATTACCGAGTATGATCTTCCTGGAGGTAAGTAATGTGAGTATAAGTCTGAAATCATTGATCTCAAACATCATAAAATAAGTCACAAGACTAACTATTGTTTTGGACCAAATATAACGGAAATTAAACAACCTAAGGATCAAAGGTGAAGTTTTTTTTTCTCAATTATACGATAACTACGGTAAAATTGCACCTAGCCAATCTTCAATTTTTAGATATTTACTCAATTAATCATATTATATTTTGATTATTTTATTAAAAAAATACGTGAATATCTTTTTAAAATTTTATAAATATTCTCAAAAATCTTTTATTATAAGTATTTAAAACTAATATTTAAGTTTTTTTTTTGAATATTTTTTTCATGGGACTGACTCGAATCGTTGTCCTATGGGGGAAAGAGATATGAATATTTACAAACATGGCTAGAACCACTTGACCCGAAGCGTCAGGTTCCATATTTAAGTTTTTTTTTTATTACTTTTAAATTGATTATTATTAATTTAAATATTATAGTATTTATCTTAAGATTTGGTGTTTAATCAAAGACCAAATCTTAGGATTTTACAAGTCAATGAACGCAAAGGACTGGAACCAAAGGAACATTGAAAATTTTGTGCATTTACAAGTAAGTCCAGTGTAGTCGTGGTCCCGATTTCGGGCTGCCACAGTGAGGGTCATGATGGTGCCACGTCGGGCTTTGGAATTGGAATGAAGTTTAATGCCCTCTGTACCTCAAAATTAAAATATTAAAAGGAGTAGGTAAGTGTGACCAAAAACAATTTCTACCAGTTGACGTTGAAAATTTCTACCTTGCATACCATCTCCAAGAAGTTTAACAGCAAAAATTTTTAAATAAATACGTAATCAATCAGCTATTTTGAAAAGTAGTTGAAAAATAGTTTCTTTAATAAATACTTTATATAATTTTATAATTATTAAATAATAAATTTATTTTATTTTATTAAAATTTATAATATTATATATATTTATTTCATTACATATAAAATTTATATAAAAAAAATTATGAGAAAAGATTCTCCCATATTTTGTTTTGGTTTTTCGTCCAGTATCCAAGACTTCGCCCCGACTAATCTGGATCCGACTCACGTCGCGCACCTGAAAGTGGTGGGTGAGTCTTTAGTGGGGTCTGCTGCATACACAAGGACTCGAACTCGAGACCTTACTTAAGCTGAAACAAACTGCTTATCACTTAATTCAACCCCTCATCACCGATTCTCCCATATCTTTACCCTACCAATTTTGACTGTTCTTTTCTTTTTCTTTTTCTTTTTCTTCTTTTTGAGAAATGACCAATTCTTTTCGTACCTAGTGGGCGGCTTATGTATGGAAATTTAATAAGTCATTTTTGGATGACAGCAAGGACTAGCCATTTCTACCAAAAAAAAAAAAAAGACAAGGACTAGCCAAGTCTACATTCTAGGTCATTCTAGAATACAACACAAGTCCATTGCTCCATTTTGTATAAAGATATTCCTCCATAAACGTCTTCATCCACAGCCAAGCCAAAAATATCTCCCATTTTACCTTGTAGTTCTTGGTCAATTCACAAAAATCAGACAGCCATGGCAGGCATCAAAGTTCATGGAGCGGTCTACTCAACAGCTACACAGCGTGTTTCTGCCTGCCTTTATGAGAAGGAGGTTGAGTTTGAGTTGGTTCCTGTGGACATGAGTACCGGAGCACATAAGCAGCAGCCTTTTCTTTCCCTCAACGTAAGTATGAACTAGAGATCTCTCACTTTGTTTACTACCATGTCACTGTAATTTTGTTTTCCCTTTATTTTCCCTGTTTTTTGCCCCCTTTCACTCATGAGATTTCCTTTCCCTCCTTCAAAATTTTGTCTTTCATGCTGCAGAGTTTGTTAATAGCTGATTTTTGTTGCACATATAAGAATACCGATGAAGCAGGAAAATTCTAATTTTTTTAAGAAAACAGCTTTTAGCAGAGAACCCTGAAATTGCATATTCCTCATAATTACTCTTATTGTTCTTATAATTGCAAAAGATAAGGCTTGTCTTGCATCCTACTAAGGAGTTTACATATTGTCTGACGATGTTGCCCCAAATCACTCCAATAGGGAAATCTTGAATCTCACATTTCCCTGCTGTTTGATGCAGCCATTTGGTCAACTTCCAGCCTTTGAGCATGGAGACTTGAAGCTTTTTGGTAAAGTTTTTTTGTGGGACTCCCTTTTATTACACAAAAAATGTTTTCTTGTGCTGCTAATGTTTTGTATGCTTTTAATATGCAGAATCAAGGGCAATAAACCAATATATTGTCCATGAGTTCCCTAACAAGGGGACTCAGCTGACATGTCCAGTCTCCAAGGGTTTGGGAATCCTATCAATGTGGATGGAGGTGGAAGCCCACCAGTACGATCCTGTGGCTTCAAAGCTGGCCTGGGAACTAGCTTTCAAGTCTATGTTTGGCATGACTGCAGACCTTGCAGTTGTTGAGGAAAATGAAGCTAAGCTGGCTAAAGTTCTAGATATCTATGAGACTCGTTTGTCTCAGTCAAAGTACTTGGCTGGTGAGAGCTTCAGCTTGGCTGATCTGCACCACCTCCCAGTCACACAAGTCTTGTTGGGGACACAAACCAAGAAGCTGTTCGATTCACGTCCCCATGTCTGCGCATGGATTGCTGGTATCACAGCAAGGCCAGCCTGGTGTAAGGTTCTCGCGATGCAAAAGCATTAAGGATTTGACCACAGCCTATGTAATGCTTGATGGTCATTGAGTATACATGAGTAATAGCCTCTGTTTCGATCTTTTGTGTTGTGATTTCGGTTTCTTGTCTTCAATATCGAATTTGAAGACTGTGCTTCTGTGTTTTCTATTTGAGGTGTAGTTGCCTTCAATCTTCATGTTGGAGGCACATACTTTCTGTTATATCTACTGTTTGAGTATAATGAAAACTATCTTCAGCTTTGGAATATTTCTGTTTTTCTTCATCTAGTTTCAAAATTTACAGTCCAGTTAATTAATGGGAACACATAATGTAGAGATCCTAGCACAGTTCGGTTATGATTTTATTTAAAGGAGACTTCAATTAACCCTTTTATTTTGAGCAATTCACTGATGTAAAAGGAGACTTCAATTAACCCTTTTATTTTGAGCAATTCACTGATGTAAAAGGAGGGTTCAAGGAATGTTACTCCCAAAATCATAATCCTAACTCCTACGAGATGCAAAAATGCTACCAATCAATAATGGCATAACACCGTATAGTGTAAGTATACACGGTTAGAAAGAAGTAATAATGCAGATATAGAGCTTCATTCTTTTTCTACTTTAATCAGGGTCAATGAATTTCAAAACAACATATAAAGATATATTAAAATAGGTATCGAAATGTTCGACAGTAATGTTTGTAACTTAAGGAGCATCTTTTCCCTGTGATGAGACAGAGGTTGCTGGTATACATTGAAAACTTCCTCTGATTTCCACTGGACAGCTATAAAGGAGAAGCTGCACGGTCGTCGTATAGAAAGCAAACTAACATGACACTACATTGAGTTTCTTGGTGCAATTCTTGAGCTATAGATAACCTCATCATTGCTCTTGGCTCACCTGGCAAAACAGACTCCCCGGTGAAAGGCATCAGGGACAGTACTTAAACATGCAATGGCAATGGGACAGATTAGTTGTAATGCTAATAGTTCCCAAATAATTCCCTTGGTTCATGTTCTAAAGAGCTAGAACCGAGGTCCTTCTTAAGTCCTCTGTCTTTCATCAAATCCCTCATTTTCACAACATCATCCCATCTGCCCATCTCAGCATACAAATTGGACAACACAACATAATAAGCACTATTCTCTGGCTCCAACTCCACAAGCTTCTTAGCTGCATACTCACTCAATTCCAAGTTTCCATAAGTTCTACAACAAGTCAGCAATGATCCCCACATAGATTTTGTAGGCTCAAATGGCATTTTCCTGATTAAGCTAAAAGCATCATCAAGACACCCTGCACGTCCCAACAAGTCAATCATGCATGCGTAATGTTTTGCCGCAGGCAAAAATCCATACCTCCCTTCAAGCAGTGAAGTAAATATTTTCCGACCTGTATCCACTAAACCAGAGTGACTACAAGCACAAAGCAACTCTACCAATGTCACATCATCAGGCTTAAAACCTTCTTGCACCATTCTATTAAACCACCAAACTGCCTCCTTCCCACTTTCAGCAAGAGCTAACCCATTAATCACAGCATTCCAAGTGTAAACATTTTTCTCTTTCATGCTACGGAAGACACTCAACCCTTCTTCAATCCTCCCACATTTCCCATACATATCAACCAAAGTGGTACCCAAAATCACATCCAACTCCCACCCTTTCCTCCTCAAAAAATCATGGATCCAAACTCCCATTTCAATAGCACCAAAACTTGCACAAGCAGCCAATGCATTAACCATGGTCACACGATTGGGCTCCACACCCGCATATTGCATCTGCTCAAAGGTAATCAACGCATCATCATACTTCCTAGCACTCCTATATCCCGTAATCAAAACGGTCCACGACACAACATCTCTCTCACGCATTTCATCAAACACTTGGCGACACAACCCCATTCGGCCACACGACGCATAGACACTCAACAGAGAATTCTGTACATAAATATCATCCCCATGACCCAATTTTATGACATGACCATGTACCATCTGCCCAAGATTGAGCTCATGGAAATCAGCCAGGGACTTAAACAGGAAAGGAAACGTATAGTTATTGGGCAAAATTGAGTTTTTATGCATGTGTCTGTATATAGAGAACGGAATGTCTGGGATTTTGGAATGACAAAGGGCCCTGATGACGGAGTTGCAGAAGAAGACATGCGGTTCTGGGTGGTAGGTGAGAACAAAGTGAGCATTTTTCGAGAGGCCAAGAGCAAGGCAAGACTTGATGAAGCTGTTGGCAATGGTGGGGTTAGTATGGAGGCTTTGGAGGATGAGTTGCGCTTGAATTTGGTGAATCTGAGAGGCAGAGACACAGCTGTGCAAAAAATAGAGGATTCGATTTGATATCATGGATGGCGGTGACGGCTACCTGACCGGTAGGAAAAAGCTATTTTCCCCTCTGCTTACTGAGAAAAATTAAAGGAGACCTTTTTATACATTCCTTCCCGAGCTGCACAAAGCCTCAAACTTTCCCGGTGAACAAACAAGAAAAACTATCAAAAATGAAAATGCGCATCCGGGGAATCGAACCCCGGTCAGTACCGTGGGAGGGTACTATGATACCACTACACCAGATGCGCTGCTTTGGCTCCCATTCGTGAAAGTTTTTATTAGTTCCCAATACAATAAGTAGTTTCCTTCACGTTTTGTACTTCCTTTCCAGAGGCGCAAGAGGACAAGAGCTCTTCGACTGAGACAGGTTCGTTCGTGAAGCTGTGGAAATGAGGATTGTCGGGTTAACGGGAGGAATCTCGTCCGGTAAGAGCACCGTCTCTAATCTCTTCAAGTCTCACGGCATCCCCGTGGTTGATGCCGACGTTGTTGCTCGCGTATGTTTGCTTCCTTCTCTTCCGTTTTTCTCTGCTGTTGAAGGTTCAATTATGTTACTCATAGAATTCGTTTTGCAGGATGTGTTAAAGAAGGGCACCGGCGGGTACAAAAAGGTGGTGGCGGCTTTCGGGCGGGACATTTTGCTAGGTAGTGGAGAGGTTGATCGCTCCAAGTTGGGACAGATTGTGTTCTCCGATCCCTCCAAGCGACAACTCCTTAATCGGTATCAGTCTAGGGTTTTGGTTTTGCAATGCCCTAATTTCATCAGTGCTTCTTTCATTTGATTTTTAGTTAATCTTCTGTTAGAGGATAATATTAGATTGATGAATTTCACAAGGTTTCTGGAATCATAATTACAATTTGTCTCTAATTATTCCTGATGAGATGCAAAGATTTGTTCCCTGCTCATGGCCATTCCCGAGTTAGCCTGTTCTTGGTGTCTGGTTTAGTATCAAATGGTTTTATTAGGATTGAAAGATGAAGTTTCAGATTTGTTGAGGAAACCAAATTAGGTGATTGGATTGCTATGACCATTGTTTTATTGCATTTTGCAAACTTAGTATATTGACTGTTGTTTTTGACTTCAAATATAAATGTGAACGTCTAATGCAATATAAATGTGAATGTCTTATGCAATGATGGAGTCTTGCATATAGAATTTTTGTCTGTTTTATTGACTGGAATTGAATTAAGTTCCAAATCATCACTGAGTTTCATGTATTGTCTGTATGCTAACGCCTATTAACAATAGTTTGGAAAAGAGGTTTCTAGGATTATTTTTTCTTCCAGCCCTGGAATTGATCTAACATCTTTAAATGGCATTCACCTCTTCAGAGTTGGTGCCGGCTAGTATGCTCACAAATTGATGTTGACATATCTAGCAAATCTTATTAACATCATAGGGGGACTTGAGATGATGTTGCCTTCTAATCCTTAAGTCACACTATCGTAGTTCTATCACTTGTGAGTTTAGCTTATCCAGGAAAAATTTTGAGAATAGTCTCCTTTTTATATGGAGGTAATCTGCCAGTTATGTTTACCTGAATTGCATTTGTTTGCCATGTTTCTTGGTACCAACTTATAGTGACTGACTTGTCATGGAGGCATGCTAGATCAGTTTCATTTGATTATTTTGTTCTTGTAGGCTATTGGCTCCTTATATATCCTCTGGCATCTTTTTTGAAATTCTGAAGCTTTGGGTGAAGGGGTTTAAGGTAATTGTTCTTGATATTCCTTTGTTGTTTGAGGCGAAGATGGATAAGTGGACAAATCCCATTATTGTTGTATGGGTTGATCCTGAAACACAGCTTCAGCGACTCATGTCAAGGGACAGAACAACGGAGGAGGACGCCGGAAATCGGATAAATGCTCAGATGTCTCTAGATTTGAAAAGGACCAAGGCAGACATAGTGATCGATAACACTGGGTCACTTGAGGACCTGAATGAACAGTTCCGTAAGGCATTGTTCCAGGTTACAAGGCCCTTGACATGGACTGAATTCTGGCTATCAAGACAGGGAGCTTTGTCTGCTCTTGTTTCTGTTATTCTAGGTGTTCTTGCATGCAAAAATGTTTATGGAAGGCTATAGCTTAGAAGGTTGCCCTAAACACAATCAAGGGATGTAATCATTTATTTTTCCATACTGCATGTTGACTTTTTTTTTTTTTTTTTTAAGTTTTATACATGGAAAATTAATGCCATACTTTCCTTTATGAATTTGTATTTTTATTCTGTTACCCATGCATCTTTCCCGTTAACTGGATGCGCTATTTATGGAAGAGATAACTTTATTCAAATGTCAAAATGGACCATTTGGAGATAGATAGAGAAGCATTCTGTTTAGGTTTTATGTTATCCCACTGCAAACATAATATCTATATGGTTGCAAGTCAATATGATTGAGGGATCAATGAGGCCAAGACACTGAGGGTGCTCAAAACTATATGAGGGATTGGTAAGGATATTGTCAGTCAATTTGGTTTCTCTTTTCAGGAGCATAGAGATAGCAGGTGTCTTAATGCAGTCTTCAGAGGCTCCTCATTTGGTAGAATATACTTCCAGCGGTTATACTGGAAGGATTCTTTTGGCTGTCCTATGATTCAAGAATGGATTTTACTACCTTTATTTGTTTATTTATTTTTCTCTTCTTGATCAGCATTTACTCTCTTTTAACTTAAATTAAAAGATGCCTTCAACTGCATATATTATTTTAGCATTGATTATGTTACTTCCCTTTTTCCCCTGGTAAGTATGATTGTCAGTCAATTCCATAACATGCTTGAGTATTGCTATTATGTTAATGTGCTAGGGATATGAGCTTCTATTCTCTGAGAATGCTTAATTGTTCAATGCTTTCTTTTGATGATATTCTCAGGTATTATCCATGACTTAGCCATCTCTATTAAGTTGAACAATCTTATTTTTCACATGCTTATGTATTTGCTGCCTTGTCTCAGGATACTGCTTAAATTTGTCAACTAAATCTTTAGTTTCCTAACTATAAAGTTTTTTAGGTTTGCTCTGCAATTGGAAAGTCTAAAAGTGGTTCACGATGAGTTTCCCTCAATGAATTAGTGTACCGTATTAAGATTATCGGTTCCTTAAAATTGTGTTTGATTTCTTCTTTCGAGATTTGGATGACTACTGAGACTCTTGATGAGAATTTATCAATTTTCTGTACACCACTCTAGTGCATAGGGCATAACGCAGCAGTTATTGTGAGTGCCAAGTATTGTCAGAAATATTGTAAGGGGTCACTCCAACTCTAAAAGCCTGACAAAATCATTAGCTTAAATAAAGTACGAGATAAGCAAAATTTGCTTTATCAAAGCATTATGTCCTTTATTAGAAGTTGTATACTTCTTGTTCTTATTTGGTATGCTATCACCAAATTCTACAATGATTGAAATATTCTAAGTGCCAATTTTTTATTTTTCATTTTTGATTTAGTGCCACAATTGTTCAGCAATATTTTTTCCATTTTTGTTCTGTATTCTTCCAATTTGCTTGATATGCATTATCATACCACATATGCATTTTCCCCTTATTATTCATTGGTGTTTTCCCAAAAAGCATGGCCAGTTAACTCTTGGCTGTCATTACATTTGAAAATAGAAAATGTGTTTTGTACAGAATAAGATCAAAGTTGGAAAGATTACACCCTCTGCATAATTATGTTAGCTATAGATTTTCTTAATTCTTTTTCTTTTTTGTTTTCTGGTTGAAAGGTAGTTTACGATTTCATTTGTTTCAGGTATGGATGTTGAAAGTAGGACAGGGACTGGACTCAAATGTTATGGAAATTATTAGACTCACAGTTCTGTGAAATTCTTTGCCTTTTTGTTTTTTCCTTTTTTTTTTTTCGATAAATACTTTGCCAGTTTGATATGGTAACTCTACAGGGAAAACTATTCCCTGACTCTTTCCTGTTCCTATGTGTTTTACAATTGATTCTTTGTCAAGAAAAACACGTGAATCAATAATTGATCATTCCTAGCCTGGGACAGGAGAGGTCAGGTCACCCGTTAAGCCTATATTGGAATGGCTACAAAGAGGACCCATGTTAGTGGGGGATTGGAAGGAGGACAGGTAATCCTGAAAGTTTGTTTTCCTGATGCTGCAATAAAGTCAGGATATAACTAAGAACTCAGGTTTGGCCTAACTGTTGTTATTTCTCTTTCAGTGAGAAGAGTTTCAATTTTCAATATACGAGAGCTCAATACATATATGTGACTCTTATAGAGGTTTATAGAGGTTTGAGTATCTAATCTTAAGAACATGATTAACTTCTCTTTGATCAAAAGTAATGTCTTGTGCAAGATCCATTCTTGAACTAAAAATTTAGTCAAAGCATGCATTTTTTTTTACCTAAAGAATGCAACAAAGAGTCCTCTAGAATTCAATCATTGACAAAAAAAAAATGAAAAAAAAGGAGAGGAGGAAAAAATTAATGAGAAACAACCACTTTCCGATTGCCAAATACTGTGGAAAGCTACCAGATAAGGTAGGTGAGGAGCATGGAGGATCAGGATGTTCGCTATGAATTGGATTTGCGTCTTTTCTTGTCTATGCCTTTCTAAAAGAAGTGGTTTGATTACTATATTTTTTTACGCAATGTACTAAGATTTTGTTCGTTTCTTATTATTTGTGTACTTAATTGGAGCCCAGGATCCAAAAAGATGCAGTAAAAGCAAACCCACAAACTGGCTTGGCAAAACTTTATTCTGCCATAATGGAATGCTATAGCTCACTCACCAGGACAACCAGTGAGCTTGGAGCACCTGCTACCGCAACCATTGCTGGCAACTTAGGACAAGGTAACATTTGTTTGTTTAATTAAGGTTTAGAGAAGTTCTAATTGACCCTAAATCAATACTGTTTATCTTATAATTTAGAATCTTCTAGGCTAGTGGCAGCCTCCCAGATCTTCAAAACTGAAAAGCGAAAATACAAGTGGCCAAGTGGGTCAGTTATCATTTGTTTCATGTTGAACATTGAAGTAACCATGTTTTGAAAATCAGTAACCCTGTTTACTACTAATGAAGGCTTGGTATAAGCTTTTAGAGTCGAATCTTTTATCTCAGAAATTGTTGAAGATAAATAAGTTAGCACCTATCATTAAAATAATGTAACTAGAAGTGCTTAACTTTTGTTTGGTATGCGTAGAACTGCCTTGCTTTAAGGTCTAACCTTTTATGACTCCTTTTTACTGTAAAAGATGGAATATTGACAGAAAACCAACTTAGTGGAGAACAACCAGGGTTAGACCAAGGGCCAGGTGACAAGGCCATTGTAATAAGGGTTCTTGGAAGTTGATGTAACTAGGTCACTTGACTATGCTTATGTTGAAGTATGTTGTCCTCTTGTGAGTGTAAGGAATTAGAGTCTCACATCAGTGAAAATATAAAGAAAAAGAAATGACTTAAATATATGACTCATATAACTACTAAATTAAATCTTTTGGTTACAATGTGATGTTAAAACATATAATGGATCACTCAATGTGTCACCAATGACAACATAGCCAGCATAAGGGGGAATGTTGAAGTATGTTGTTCAAATATGAAGAAAAAAATGGTTTAAATATGTCAAAACCCATATAATTATTAGACTAATCTTTTAATTATAATGTAGTGTCAAAAAATGTGTGTCCAATGTGTCCCCACCAGCTTACCTATTGGATATGATTGGTTGTGGTAAATCGGAGGTGATGTGGCATCACACCACATGCTTCTATATTGCTTTTAACTCTATTTCTTAATTTTCCTTCCCTTAAAACGCCTCCCTTACTCTTAAAGCTCCCCTTTGTACCTTCTGCACTCCACTTAGTGATCTCTATATTTCTCTGGATGGCGGCAAAACCAGCTGAAGAGACTCCTGGAGCTCTGAAATTCCAAGTGAGGAATCACTTTTCTTCTACTTTCATTTTCTTATCTACAATCTCTCCCACTTTTCTTCTTCTCTGATAACTTGATAACTAAAGGAATCTTAACTGTTTTGCAGACATGGGTCTTAAAAGTCTCTATCCATTGCGAAGGCTGCAAGAAGAAAGTTAAGAAAGTTCTCCAAGGCATCGATGGTACTAAATATGATTTTTATAAACATACTCTTTGTTTTGAATTTCTCCTGTTGGATGACGGTATTAGGGTCTCTATTCATTAGTTAACGTTGGTTGATTCTCCTGATCATTAATTGTTTAGGTGTTTATATGACGGAGATTGATTCTCAACAGCACAAGGTTATAGTGAATGGCAACGTGGGTGCTGAAACTCTCATCAAGAAGCTGATGAGATCTGGGAAACATGCTGAGCTCTGGCCAGAAAAGGCTGAGAAGGAGGAAAAGCCTGGAAAATCAAAGAACAATGAGAAACAGAAGGAACCTAAAGATAGTGAAGACGAAGTTCGTGATGGTGGTGATAAGAAGTTGGCCAAGCAACCAGAGCAGGAAGCTAAAAATGGTGGCAATCAGCCTCCGGAAGTGGACAATAAAGGCAGTCATGAAAGTGAGGAAACTGGTGGAGAAAATGGCGGCAACCAAAATGGAGTGAAAAAGAAGAAAAATAAAGGGAAGAAAGGCAATTCCAGCGATGGCAATGGTGATAATAATAATCATGGTGAGATGATGCCTGCAGACCCTCCATCAGCTGTGGCTACCACTCCAGACTCAGCCCCACCTATGGCGTCCATGAATCTCAACCCTGCATTTCAGCTGCCGGCTCCATATCCGGCCATGTATCATACGCCTCCACCGTCGGGAATAAATTATAATATGGCGTATCCTAGCGCAGGCACTTCATATTTTGCTCCTTCCATCTCATGTCCACCACCTCCACTTGACCCAATCGGAAACTCCGGTGAGGATGATTACAACGAGGATGAAGTTGGCTGCGCAATTATGTGACAAAAAAGATATAAAACTTAGATTATGTTAGTGTGTTGTGTTAAGGAGATCAAGTGAGGGGGGCTTAATTTTGTATGGTCCCGTAAAATTAATTAGTGGAATCTATGGTAGTGAAGAAATAAAAGGTTGTAAGGGTTTATGAATTAGGTTGGTCTCTTTGGCTTTCCTTGGTAGGGTATGGTTGCTTTAAATTAATTGTAGGACATGAAAATCTCCCCCTTTACCCTCTTTCTTATGTGTAAGGAAAAATAACTTCACAATTGTCCTTTCTTTTTATTTCGATGAAAATAACTTTAATTATTAAAATAAATACAAAACATGAAAAATCAATTTAAATTTACTAAATTTAAAATCATTTTGAGTTTAAAAAGATTGTTTTGTGCTGTTAATAACAAAATCTCTTTTCAGTTTTAGATTGACATTAAAATAAATTGGTTTAAACTAACAACTAATTTTTTTGAAATAATTATATGAAAATGTACTTAAAAAGACTTTTTTTTATAAAGAAAAAGTACTTTAAAAAAAAAAAAACTTATAATATGTATGCTTTCAATGGAGGGAAATTAGCATGCCCCTACCTTTCAACAGAAATCCTTTGCTTTTTCTTTCTGTTTTTTAGTCTTCATGCAGGCTAGGCATTGGGGACCAGTACTTAAAGAAGTTGTTCATATAGCTTGTTCACCAAGTAGGATCCAAACAAGGTGTTAATTTGTTTGGTTTGAGACTAAATGAGTGGGAATAATTCAAAGCAGCTTTCGTGATGTACTTCTCCAGTTTGGTTTTTGCTTCAGTGATGGGAAAATGTGGTACCTTAAAACCCCTCCCCACAATCATAACTCCATAAAGAAAGGAAGAAGATCTTCTCATCCACTTCCTATCACCTTTTTATCAAGGCCAGCGACCGCCTGGAGAGAATATTCATGCTGGATATTATACTTCTTTTTCTTTTTTCAATACATGAAAGTGAATGCATGGATATATATGCTTATCCTCACAAACATATCCCTTGTTGTACAACACAAACTTACATTTGTGCATGTAAATAAGCAGACGGTATATAATTATACAACATAAGATAATTTTTCTTTTTGGAATCTTTTACTTAAATTCTACTTTATTTATCTCTAAACTTGGATTTAAAAATGAGAAATGGGTTTTATATAATTTTTTTATCTCATCTTTTTGTACAATTTAACATATTATTTAAATGATTGATTCTTTTAATTCATGTGAGATTCATGACATTGAATGACATGTAAAAATTATATAAAAAAATAGTATAAAAAAATTATCCCTATAACATCACCCTTTAAAAATCCTTTAAGTGCATTTTTGGAAGGTAATAAGCATGAGAAGATTAATTAATCAAAGGAAAATACATAGTTTCCTTGGCCGGCCATAATAATTACAAAGGTTGTTGGAAATTAAAGTTGATGACATTGATAGTACACATTATCTTCATTAATTCTTCACCTAAATAGATAAATGCAGGCATAAATATCGAAAAATAATAGCTCCGGAGTATGAAATAATTAATTTTTTTATGCAATAATTATTATTTATACAACATGAGTCACATTTTTTTTTTGACGTTTTGTGATTGATTCTCATATTGTAGACATTATTATAAAAGAAAAAGGAAACATTATTATTTATACCTAGACACTGCCATAAATATTACATCAACCAACAAGAAATTATAGTCAATTAAGTCAGGCCCTGCGGAAGGAATGATAAAAACCTACCAAGGAGATTATTAGATTGGCATTGCCTAATTATTCCACCAAACTCTTATCTGTTTGTAGGTGGGATTTTTATGTGTAGAACAGAGAAAGATGGCCCACTTCTCGTTCAGGGTACCTCTATCCCTGCCATAGTAGATCATTAATGGATATCTTAACTTAGAACAAATCAACTAACCTAAAGGAAGTTATAGTCACCACTGAAAATGTGAAGGTTATTAAAAATTATATAATACTATCTTTAAAAATATTAATTTTATTTAATGTAATTAATAAAAATGACTAATAATTATAATTATCAAATACTAATTGATAAAATAATTAATATTTATTAGTTGATAAATTAAAATTAATCAAAAAACTAATATTTTCAAACATTGTTTAGAAAAATTAAAAATTAGTGATCTCAACATTTTTTTAAGTGATAACAATCACACCAAACTAAACAACATATGCAACTTTTTTATAATTCAAATAATAAATGTATTTTCGAATAGGCTTACACACGAAAATGCTCTCTTTTAGTTTTTGTTTAAAGGTTAAACCTTAAATTTGGTCCCTCAATTATTGTATAAACCTTAGATTTGATTCCTAAACTAAAAAAATCTTTGATTTGGTTCTTATTATTTATCAATTTGGTCAATTAGTCTTTCCATTAAAAAATAGCTGATGTGGTTGTCACTTAACAACAAAAAATCGTTATTTAACAATCATGTATCACATTAATAATGAGATATATTACCTATTTTTGTATAGAATGACCGACTTAGAGCCAAAATTGATAAACAAGTAAGAACCAAATTAAAAATTTTTTTAGTTTAGAAATCAAATTGATGACCTATACAATAATTAACGGACCAAATTGAGGGTTTAACATTGTTTAAATGCCATGGGAATCTTGACTTGAAAGTCCAGCCCTAAATTTACAACGCGGGTACCTAGGGCCTAAGAGGCCAGTAAATGGAAATTTTGAAGGCCCATTCGTAGTTTTATCGGGCTTCTGCTTGCGACTATCTATAGGATCAGATGGGCTTAAGTTGCGGCCTGATAATGTTACAATTGGATTGGGTCAACAACAAATCTCCCGTTCTTACAATATCGGAATATCTAGAACCCAATCCAATTATCCAAGTCTGTACTCTGTAGCAGCACTGTTCCTCACCTGCTCCCTCCGCCAATGGCGTCGCAATCTCATCCCGCCACCATAATCGACGGCGAAGCCGTCGCTTAGACCATCAGATCTGAAATCTCCGACGAAGTGCGCCACCTCTCCCAAATATATGGCAAGGTTAGCCTCCTTTTTCGTGTATCATACGAATTCCCTTGAACAATTCGCATCCCTCATAATGCGCTCGCAAGTTTTTTGATCCATGAACTTTGATTTTGCAAAAAAATTAACAACTTCTTCAATGAATTCGCTGCTGGATTGTCATTGTTCCAATTTCATATGTAATTGGATGATTTAAAGAGGGAACGTATTAATTAAAGTTTGGAGCTTGATCTGATTAGGTTCCTGGGTTAGCTGTAGTGATCGTCGGAACCAGGAAGGATTCTCAGAGCTATGTGAGTATGAAAAGGAAAGCATGTGCAGAAGTGGGGATTAAATCTTTTGATGTGGACCTGCTGGAGCAAGTGTCTGAAGCAGAGTTGATTAGCAAAGTTCATGAGTTAAATGCAAATCCTGATGTACATGGTTGGTTAGTTATTATGTTCATATCCTGCCAATGAAAGTTGAAAGATAATTACTTCCCATTTTTCTACAAATCCGTAATGTGTTCAGCATAAGAATACATGTTTGATTATGTTGGAAAAAAATGTGTTTAATTGTTGAGATGACTCTTGTGGGTCATGTCATCCATGCATCGAATTGAACTTTATATCATGTGTTGTTTTGTGTTTTCATGTGTTTAAATGGAGAATATGGAACTCGAAGCATATTTTAGATTTTCTTTCTTTAAAATTGAAAGGAAGGAATATGATGATTGGTGTAGGAGGCAAGAATATTATGTTAGTTTCAACAAAAGGAGACTAAAAGTTTTAGCTGCATTCTTAGCTGCTTTGTTCAGTCACCTCTACTTTTTTTTCTTGTGCATGTGATATTCGTACTTACAGGTATATTGGTTCAACTCCCATTACCTAAGCATGTAAATGAGGAGAAAGTTTTGGGTGAAATCAGCATTGAGAAAGACGTGGATGGTTTTCATCCTTTGAACATTGGCAAGCTTGCCATGAAAGGCAGGGAACCCCTTTTCCAACTTTGCACTGCCAAGGTAATAATGATTTATCTAAACTTAATTTACCTTTCTTTATGATATATGTTTTCTCTTTTTCTATGTAGCTTTATTCTTTTCCTGAAATGGTTGTCTGAATAGGGTTGTCTTGAACTTCTAACACGGAGTGGCATAAGCATAAAGCGGAAAAAGGTTGTAGTCGTGGGTCGAAGTAACATGGTTGGATTGCCTGTTTCACTGCTGCTTTTGAAAGCAGATGTTACTGTTACCGTAGTCCATTCACGTACTCCTGACCCAGAAACTCTAGTTCGCGAAGCTGATATTGTCATTGCAGCAGCAGGACAAGCAATGATGGTAAGTCTAGCTGGTCAATGGATATAATCTTCATGGCTATAAAAGTAGAGAATGTTGAGATTGTCTTCACATTTTTCATCATTGTTTTGCTCCTAAACTTTGGTTATGCTGAGTAAGGTAGTTGACAGAAATCTAATATTAATTATTAGTGACATGGTAAAAAGATCCTATTCTTTGACATTCATTCTAAGCTTGTTCAATGTATTAAAATCATTGAAAAGAAAAAGCGTGAAAAATATATGATAAAGTCCTTGCTTCTATAATTGATTTAATGAATTTGCCTAGAATGAAGCTGCTTCGGTTGCTAAAGTGCAGTGTACAGTAAGTTTATTTCTACATTTATCTATTTGGCTTCCAGATCAAGGGCAGCTGGACAAAACCTGGTCCTGCCGTCATTGATGTCGGCACAAACGCTGTTGATGATCCAAGTAAGAAATCCGGATATAGGTTAGTAGGAGATGTAGATTTCCAAGAAGCTTGTAAGGTGGCTGGATGGATAACTACAGTTCCGGGTGGTGTTGGTCCAATGACTGTTGCAATGCTACTCAAGAACACCTTGGATATATGGTGCAAAGCGTGTGATCGAGCGTTGAGACCTTATCTTCAGACAAAATATCCTGCTCCATCCGATTTATCATGCATGGCTTTGCCGCAAAACATTGTATTGCGAGTTTGGCAATGTCATTGTCCCTGCAATCCAAATGCTTGTATTTTATTTTTGCTGGAAAATTTGAAACACACTGATGCATTTCATTTGCTCTCTAATACAGCAGGATTTTGATTTTTTCCATCGCGGTTCGATATTAAATTAGTTGCCCGGATAAGGAAAATATGTTGATTATAATGCCTAGGACGATCCTTAACCTTATGTTTGGGTTGAGAAAAATAGAGAGAAGGGAAAGGAGGGGAATTATAATCTTCCATTCCTCTCCATTTCCCTTCCCTCCCTTCTCTTTTTCATATTTGGATAAATAACCAAATTAAAACAAAAAATAAAGAAAA
>BPVZ01000022.1:2060613-2076891 GCA_020521535.1 Rubroshorea leprosula | reverse complement strand
AATCATTAAAAATAAAAATATGAATAGTTAAGATTTTATATAAATATAATGGGTAAAACTTATATATAAATATATTCCTACTCTTTTATAAAATATACTAATAAACCAAGTTACTCTAGTAATATTAACGCCATTTAGTTGATTAGATTATCAATATCAATTCTATTTAAGTAGTAGGATGCGCTCCTTAGAATTCTTACTTTCAATGTGGAGTTTGGATTAGTCTACTAATTTTTTTTAATCAAATACCTTTAATTTCTAAATGGCAATGTTATAATTATAATATTACATAATTAAAATTATAAGTTTATAATCATGATATAACATTAAATAAGTATGATATAACATTAAATGAATGAATGTATATAATATTACGAATATATCTTTAAATAAAAGAATCAATTATATAACGGTATATCATATTGTAAGTTTATACTATCACATGTTATTGTAATTATATCATTTTTATATTTAAAACAATTTTAAAATATTTGAGATATTCTAGAATGAGTTTATTGAGTGTTAACGAAGTATCAAGTTAAGCTCTTTTTAAGAGTAGAAGTAAGATTTCATATGGTATTTTTATGTGCAAAAAGAAATTCAAAGTATTTAACATATAGCCGGGTTTTAATTTTATTAATGTTTGGTATGTTATTTCTCTACTTCTATTACTTTTCCTTATGAAATTTATAAAACAGTAGTTTCATAAAATTAATTTTACATAATATTTTAATTTAATTATTTATTTTCTTGTTAAGTAATAAATATTTAGTTCACAAAAACCTATCTTATTAATTTAAATTCTAAATAAAAACATGAGAATGGTATCTATCCACTTTACCTCTTAAAAATTAGGAAAAAAATCATTTTAAAACTATATCGTTTTAATAAATTTTTATTAAAAAAATTAAAATATCTTATTTTTAAAGCATAAATTACAAAATTTTTTATCCTTCCCTGTAATTCTATATTAAAACTATGTAATTTTACAATAAATTTTTTTAATTTTTAAAAAATAAAATAAATAAACATTAATCCCTAAAAACATTTAGTATACTTTGACAAAAATATCTTGTTCTCACAAGGATCCCATTTTCTGTAGAGATGTGGACGGAGGGCATTTTTACCTCTAATAAAAAATCTTTGCGAAAATCCCTGTACCCGTCATTAAGAAGAACAGGGTTGGGGAGGGGGACCCCAACCCCGTGGAAACGGTTGCCATCCCTGTGGATGGGCACTTCTCCCATATATATTTTTGTCTTTCTACTCACTAACTAAAATTTGTTTTGATTTGTGGGACAAGGGATTCAACTGTATTAAAGAGTCAATAACATGTGCTCATTATATCGCAGACGGGGTATTTCCAATTACATGAAAGAGGTTCTCCTTGTAATTGGTTGGGACCAAATCTCATGGACAACCTTGTCCAAATAAATAAGATTAATGGCTTGGAAATATGTGGGTGGGGTCTTCATAATTAACAACTTTGATCAATCTTCCATTTTACTTTCACTTTCATCATTTGCAAACACGACTTGTTTTGGTTGAGGTTCAAAAATAAAATCATTTACAAACCCGACTTTCTACAAGTTTCTCAACTTAAAAAATTGTGGTTCCTCGTAACTGACGAAAAGAAATCCTACCAAATATTTTTTTTTCCCCTTTGATAAAAAATAGGTTGTAAGACAAACATCGTAGTATTTACCTCTAAGTTAAATTTCGTTTTGCTAAACATATGTTTGATACCTAGGAAAACTCAAACTAATTTCAGGCTAGACTATAATTTTGACCAGCTAAAGCAAAAGAAACAGCATATTAGATATGAAATCTTAACATTAATTTGATCTGAGTGAAAAAAGTTCAATTTCTCTTAAAAATAAGGTTTCGAGTTCGAATTTTATAAATGAAAAAACAGACGTTAAAAGAACTTTTTTTTAATAAGATCCGATGTAAGTTAATTCTGAATTAATCGAGATTCAATATGATTATCGAATACCAAAAAATTAATACAAAAAATATATGGAATCTTAACTTAGATCACACATATAGAACCCTCTGGCAGTGCAAGTTGGATGCTTTAGTTAGTTTAGCAATCATTTTCAATGCATGCATCTTTCCTTTTTTTTTTTTTTCCTTTTTTTTTTGTATAGACTTTTTTTATTCTTAATTCTTCGAATATCTTATAAGTCATGCGTTTGAGATTTTACTATTTAAATTATTAAATAAAAAATTTTCAAACTTGTCATTATAATATTTAAAAAAACTCTATTTAATAATGATTCATATTATACATTTCAAATTACTCAGAATGCAAAACATTTTTTGATAAGTGGTCTCATCATCACGTAGTGAAGTTATTTAGTCTTCCACGTTTGTTACTGCAGCCAATATTGTGGATAAATATTCCATAATTGCATTTTCTTGGTATAGATTTGACTCCATTTCCTTACATTTGGGTCTAATTCCCAGCAAACAAAAAATTTCAACTCCAATATTCTCTCTCATTTTGTGTGTGTGTGTGTGTGTTAAGTGAGTGAAATGCCCACTTAGATGGGAAGATTATCAAGAATGATGATGAATAATGCTAAGCTTAGACATGATGCCTCACTAATAGCCTTAGCCCATCAAGGCTGGGGGACTCTTTAAGTAGCATGATGGAGCTGGTGACCAAATAGATACCACATTTTTAAGACAGCCTGCTTGGAGTCCCGGCACATCTTTTTCAATCCATCACTTTCTACATTTCAAGTCTCCTTGGGAAGAATGCACGCGCATGCCGCACCACCTTGGAACACGGCGGTCGGTGATGGTAAACTGGTTATAATTACTTTTAGACTGCAGCGCGGATGGTGGAGTGGACCACTTGAAGAGAGAAAAAATTAAAAAAACAAATTCACTCATCCAAATGCCTCAAAAGAAAGTGGCACATAATCCATAATGTTCCATCGTGCCTATGCAATTAACGTTGTAACACCGTAGATGATTTAAGTCAAGTTGAGTTTTACCTTTGAAATGTCTTAAGTTGAACTTGAGTGACCCATCCTTGTCATCATCGGGCTTATCTCGGAACGGTTCGAACTGAAATATAGCTTATCAAACTTTTATAACACATACAATATATAATAATATTATAATTATAATGTTATGTATATATATATGATTATTGCTGATAAAAAAAAATGTATATATATATGATTATAAAATTATAATTATAATATAGTATTAAATAAATAAAAACATATTAATATTATGAGTAAATTTTTAAATTAAAAAAATTAATTATATAATTATATATTATATTATAAATTTAAAGTATAACATGGTATTATAATTAGATAAAATCTTTAAATTCGCCTCTCAAATTAAAGGGTAGAGATAAATTACTTATCAAGAAATATAATAATAAATTATTCTTTCTAATTATCAATAAAAACATATCATTCATTATTTAATATGTAATGTTATCATATATCAAAAATTTGTTTGCCACCTAAACATTTTTAACTGAAAATTAATGTGTAATAATGCTTTATATTAAATAATAAATAACTTATTTTAGTTAATAATTTTAAGAAGTAGTTTATCCCTATAATTTTTTAAAAGATAAATCCGTCTCAACCCTATGATTTAAGACACAAATTTAAGAGTTTTACCTTGTAATCATAATATGTTCGTCTAATATATTTATTTTATAATATTATACAACTACTGGCGAGTTGATTTTTATCAAATTCAAGTTTGACCTTAAACTCATGTAGCCAAACATAACGCTGACAGCACAAAGACAATAAAGTAATAAACTTTTGGAGAAAGTTGAACATTGAAACACAGTACATGAATGATGCTCACCTAATTACCCATTACAAGTACTAGAAACTTTTAATTGACAACTCCGATCATACATTTAACACCCACAAGCTCCAGTTTCTACTTAGAATTGGGATCAGCGATTACCGAATACACCACACTAGAGATTCAAGGAGTCCATTTGGGATCACGGGGACTAAAGAATGAAGCAGTGACATGAGAATTAAGCAGGTTAAGTGCAGCATTAGAGTTAATGCACCTTGGTGTCTTGTACTGATTGATTGAACCCCCTTGGCTGATCAACAAATCCATCAGTGCCTCAAAGGTTCTTGTCTCAACAATACGTATCTCTAGCGGCCCCACTGACTTATCATAGCTCCGACATCGCCTGTATATGTAATCCAGCTCTTCCTCTACAGTGATGCAGCACTCTTGAAGTAGGTTGGCTTCAATTGGGATGGGTCCTGGTTCCACCATTTGAATTTCCCAGAAGAGTACGTAATGTCCTGGCATAGATGATGTGTCAGCATAGCTTGTGTACTCCACGAGCAGAGCATTGTAGGGTTCTAATAACCTTTTGGCTGTTGAGATGCTTCTGTGAAGATCTTCCTCATTCGTTTTGTCAGTGTCAATGCTCAGAACCACATTTCTCCTGCAGATGAATCGGAACTGTGGAGCTTGGTTGTGAAACCCAGTCACTTGAAGCACATCTCCAATACGATACCGATTTAGTCCTGATTAACAGAAAGTGTTAAAACCAGGTAGAACGGTGAGGCTATGGATATAGACCATCATAGGAATTCTTACCAGAAAAGGTAGTGATAACTAGTTCATAATAATTCCCAAGCTTGACGTTCACAAGATCCACAAGCATGCCATTATCCACCTCCTCCTCTTCATCTGTGTCCATTGAAAGAGTTCCATTCTCTCCCAAGGGCAAAAACTCAAAGTAAGCCATGTTTGGCATGAGGGTGAAGGAGACATCAGAAGGGTCAGACATGGGTTTCAAGTTGACACCAAAGTAACACTCCGAGGAAGCATACATGGGACAGACCAACGGCAGCTTTCCTCCACTGTAATACTCCAAGGCTGGGATATACTGTGCCATCGAGCCTGTGACAACAGCCTCAATGTACTTGGCCCTAGGCCAAAGGCGGCACAAAATTCCGTTCCATGATGGAGAACTACATATATCCTCAATCTCATTGGCAAGATTGGGATTAGGGGATGACAGTGAGGACAACATTGATGAGCGGCATCCAGGATCCGTAATCGACAGATCTAGTTGCCCAGTGCGGATGTCACTGCAGAGCTGAACCCATTTGCGCTCAAGAAAAGATATGGCTCGAAGAAAAGCAGTAGCAAACACAGCTCCGAGCCGCATGACCTGATGGCGGTGGAGTAGACCTGAAAGCAACTGGCAATACATGCTCTGGTTGCTGTCTGGGCATAAGATGGCTTGATCTGGGCTGGTAAAATCATTGAATGGATCCCGAGTCCGGCACTTGAAGTGCTTGCTCTTGTAGTAGCTGGTGAGCACAGTCCGGGCTGGTAAGCCACAAGGCGTTGAAGTTTCAGTCTTGATGAAGTAGAGGAACATGGCCTTGCCCTCATCAAGTCCACTAATGTACCTGGCATAAATCAAGATGTCAACTCAGGGATCATTAAGGTGCAATCTCATTGCGCAACAAACAGAATGCAAATGGGGCATGCAAGCTCTTATCATGCACTACACGCCATCATGCACCACTGTTTTCTGAAAATTAATTCAATATCCAGTCATTCTTTTTCTAATAGATAAGAGTACTATGTGAGTATGAATCTATCTGTAATACAACTCTTTTTTTTCTTCATAATGTAGGAAGAAATAAAAAACACTCATACTGGAAAAGAAGATTCAATGAACATTTGGGCAAGAGGAATAATGAACAATGTCTTCTCATCAAATAAAGTAAGTTATTGGAGTCACTTCAGTAAAAAAAAATGCAAGGCTCTACTCCATAAAGACAACATTTGCAAAGAGACATACGTGCATGCAATCACACACAAATGAATATATATAGAGGGTAAAAGAAAGATAAGAAGAGATGTGAGTTTCCAACTGGTTCATGATTGGCATGATGAGATTATATATGAAGGTTCGACGGTCAAGATCTTCTGCTATTGATGGCATCAACTTAGGCTCTCCACCAGAAGTCCCTGAGCTGCGCACATAGGATTGAAGAGAAACTGTTAGATTGAACAAAAGATGCGCAAATAATAATGGTGGCTACATACGTATGGAGACTAAAGAGAGGGAGAAATCAACCTGCATAACATTTCAGTTATTGGATGACCGGTAATAAGAGAAGAGTCCTCCCCATTTGCAATTCTATGGATATAGGGATAGATATACTTGTAGGTAATAACTGGGACGAGATGTTTAAACTCCAAAACAGCTTTTGATCCTTTCATATGCTTATTCAAGTACTCAGTTTCTCCATTTCGCTGTAAGATTTCTTTCAAAATGTCTTCCTGAACTTCATCAGCTTTTGCTGTTAGCTTCTCAATCTCCTTCAAGGCCTCCTCTCCTTTGTACTCCAATTTCTTACCATCCATGTTATCAAAAGAAACAACAGAAGAATAACAGAAGGAATAAAAGATCAAGATCAGTAACAAAAACTTTGGGTGAACAAGCAGCAATCCATAAGATCTATATATATAGAAAGTCTGGCTATGCTATGTTCTTCAAAACAATGAATATAATTTCTCTACACATCATTACAAATCCACTGGAAAATGATCTTGTGCTGATTTAATCTTTGATGTGGCCCCACATGTTTTTCCTTATTTGAGAACAATGGCTATATATACATATATAGGGAAAATTGTTTATCAGCCAGACCTCAAAAAAATTAAGAGGAAAAATACCCTAAAACTACGTTATTTCAATAAATTCTTATTAAAAAAGACTAAAATAACTTATTTTTAAAGCATGAATATATAAGACTGTTTTGGTCTTTTCCCATGGTGCCTTATGTATATAAAAGTCAAGGTGCACATACACACATGAAAGTCTTACGTAAATTATTAGCCATTGATTTTCAAATCCAACAATGTGGAAATCAATGGTATATATGCACACACACACACAACTGTTGTTAATAAACAGATAATATCCCTCCATATAAATAAAAAGATTTTCTTGTCAAGGTTTTTAAAATTTGACATCCAAACAATGTGGCTCATTTCAAATTACACATAGTAGATTCTAGATATCATGAACAACATAGAGATTGTCAGTATCTGGTTCTAACATCATATTGTCTATATAATGGACCTTTTACAACTTCTTTTCCATTATGTGAAAAGTGTAGAAAATCAAATATCTCTCTTTCAAGTATATATCTGTTATGTCCTTTGCTTTCAAAATAGGAATATGATGTGTAAAACATAAAAAATGAAAATCCTACTCCATTCCTCTCAATAGCAACTCTAGTGGTTAATAACAAGTTGTCATAGAAAGATCACTCAACGACAAAAAGAAAAAGGTGTAGGTATCAAAGGTCATTCACAAACCCCATTAACATAAAGTTATTCCTGACTGACTGGGTTTTGGATTGCAAGGAATTACAGCCTTGTCCTCAGTAATGGAATTTGATCCAAAAATTTGTACAGAGAAGCTACTGAAGAACAATCCAATTAAGCTGATATGCATAAGCTTGTTGATCCATTTGATATGCTAGATGATGGAGCTGCACACAAGGAAATATCACATCTAGATGGAGATGGATCAAAATGTGCAACATATCTACAGAACATGCAACATTTAACACTATTGATTGGCTGCGGCATCTATTTTGAAACTGGTGAGAGATACATCAGATTGGCATACATGACCTTTATGGTAAAACACTAGTGCTAGTGCAATAGAAGCTTTTTTCCGTACCTGGAAAGCTTGTGATAGTGCGGGAGAAAGTAGACATTACTGGGCAGTGTGTTTGGAGCACATTGATTGAGAAAGTAAGCCAACATCCACTTAAAATTATGTATGTACCATATTTCAATACTGTCTCATCATCCATGGACCATGCAGATAGTGTTGTCTTTACTTCTGAACTATTTTTCACAATCTTGTCCATATATTAGATATCAAGCCCCTTAAATCCAATCATCAGTTTTTTTTTTCCTGAAATCAGTATATCATTAAATCAAGAAGACCAGAAACAAAATAATATTCAATGGTAATCAGAAAGTAAAAATGCAATAACTATGCCAAAAAGGAAGAAGAAGTAAAGTTGCAATAACAAAAGCTGGAAGCCATAGAACTTGTTTACCATTTAGAAATGCCATTCTTACACTCACTAGAAATGAACAATTTGCAGAAGGAAATAATGGCACTCCTTTGTAGATAGGGTTTAATTTAGATGGCTCCAACCAGTTCTAAAGTCCACAACTTTTCAGACATGATCTGCAAATATAAAATAACTTGAAAATAGCATTATATTGTAACATCATAACAAAAATGGATACAAGAAATTCTTTGAAAGGGAACGCACATGGAAGCATAATTGAGGCAAACTTTTTAGACATGTTGAGGTGAGAAAAATTGTACCAAAGGAGATGAACAACCACCTTTTACAAAATAGTAGTTGCTTTTCTTTTTCAAGAGTGGACGTAACACTGTGGAGAATCCCACAATGAGCTTAGATCACTGGCCTTGTAGCCATATAGGTGACTCATTTAATTGTCGCTTTCCTTCATTTGGCAAGAGCTTGGAACATATAAATTCTTCCTTTAGAACTGGATTGGCTTTAGCTAAGCATTTCTTATGTTCTTGAAATCCACCAATTCTTTATCCATCATCTCAATGTGATAGTGCTTTTCTTTACCCATCAACATCTTTAGAATGGTTATAAATAAAAACATCATTTGGTGGGTTTATCATGTGGCCTTCAAGGAGTGAATTGCAGAAAATCCTTTCCCAATCATTACCATATTGACCATAACTACTTCATAGGTTTTAAGAGTGAGGACGAGTACTACACTTTATGTTTAAAGCAAAACTTGGGATATATTTGCTAAATTCAAACTCTGAAAATAAAAGATTTTTTTTATTAAAAATGAGAAATTTTAAGGAAACTGTCCTGTTTAAAGATAATTTCCCCAACAATAATCAAATGTGCATCAGATAATTTCACCTGCGATAATCAAATGTGCATCAGAATTACACAGGAAAAGAAAAAATTTCAAACCATGAAAGGTTAAAGGTAATGAAGGGATCAGTCAAGGTAACAACAAGATGAATCTAGCTTCTGGTTGGGGAAAAAAAGTATATAATAGTAAAGCACACACTAAAAGAGTTACCAATCTCTCCTTTTCTCTGGGGTCCACTTTTCTCTTCTGCTAGAGATAATCTTGGGGATAATCAGCACCTCCTGTAATAGTAACCATCATGCTATAAGTCATCATAATAAACTCTTTTTATAGATCCCCTAGTTTTTTTTAACAGTTATTTATATCTTTAAAAGGCAAATTTTCTCTTCCAAACATTTTTTCTTATAATTTTAGCAGCATCATAACTTGTTCACAGATGAAAATCACAATTCAGAAACACTCATAAACATTGCTCATTAATGTGATGAATGTAGCAATAAAAAGCTTATAATTTTATAGCATGTGTTGATGCACTGTAACATATCAACATTACTCAATGCCTAGATCTCATTACCATGGAAAGGGACTAAATACCAAATAGCAGAGAGCAATCAACTGCTGCCTCACTATGGTCCAACCCCTAATACTTTTATGGTGGCTATCCCTCATTCACTCCCACTTCCTGTAAAAACCTATCACTCAATCTGCCACCACCAAATTCTTAACCAGTACCACATCAATCCTCAGAGCCACTGACTGGCATCCAATAGGACAATCTCCAAACAGCATTCCCATATATACAAATGATACCTGAAGGGCTTGTCTAAACCATTTGATAAACTCCAAGTGGTAATTATATTTATAACTACAGCAAGAATAACTGCAATGGACTGCAAAACCATATATACAAGGATAACAAAAGGGCTTGTCTAACTAATAAAACCCCATTTGCCAATGGGTGAAAATGGAAGTAATTTGACCTGTAGCAATGGAATGATCATGTATTATGTCTTTTTTTACAAGAAATCAAAACGTACAGAACAAACGATAGCCAAATATGGAACATTTGATACACTACAACAATGCCTATTTCAGCAATTGCAAGAGAGCTTACCAGAGACGAAAGAGCAAGTGAACACCGGCGGCCGGCGGCCGGCGACCGGTTTTTAAAACGGTGAACTCCGGCTATCACACTGTCCATCCCCAGCATTTTACTGGTTTAAACGTGAAGCTGAGTGGTTTGGCATGAACCGAGACCATTGGACCATCGGTCGTCGCAAACCAGGCCGGCCCAGTTGAATTTCCTATAGAGGGTGGCCCATTAATTTAAGCCCAAAATCGGCAACTCAAGGCCCAGAAAACGGCCGTTGAAGATAAACTGCTACTGTAGCTCAGGCGTAATTCATGGCTTCTCTTGCGTTGAACCAGCAGCAGCTTCTCTGCTTCTCAAGTTCAAGATCAAGAGCAAAGACGCGGCCATGGCTTCCGCACAAAGTGACCCTTTTGAATTCTCGAAAGAAAGTTCATATCTTTCAGGTGTCTTGCTCTTCTTCGACTTCTCAGTCCCCTGATGCCAACACACAGACTGCAGAGTCATGCGTTAATCTGGGCCTCTCCCTCTTCTCCAAAGGACGGGTAGGCTCTGCCCTCATAATGCTCTGTGCTATAGACTGTGATTTCTGCATTGCTTTCCAGTATTTGAGTTTTGGTTATTTTTGTTGGTCCCATGAGTGCCAAAATCTTATCTTTTGCAACCGTAGTTCTTGAGGTTGATAATGTTTAGGTAGCTACCATTTCTAGCACTTATTTCTTTCGCCTGAAAATTTTGGTTGAGGCTCATGTTTCTATTGAAGGCAATGAAGTGATAAAATTTGTGGCCAATTGTGGCGTGCTATGAAACTGATGGAAGTAGGCCTTGGCTTAATTTGCTTAGCTTTCCTCGACATGAGGTTAATATTCTGGTCATGTCAATGGATATCTTTCAGGTTAAAGATGCGTTAGTGCAGTTTGAAACAGCACTTAGTTTAGATCCAAGCCCTACGGAAGCTCAAGCTGCTCTCTATAATAAAGCCTGTTGTCATGCTTACAGGTAGATATCTCATATCTCTGATGTGTCTGTCCATCTTATGTTGATGGGGTTTTCAAATTATCATGTAGGATTCTAGAAACACATGAACTTTTAGAGCTTGTTGGGAAATAATTCATCATTAACCTGCTTCCACGCAAAATGATAAATAGGGTGTCTATCAAAATTCAAATTTATCTATTCTAATGTGGCCTTCTTTGGGTAACATATTATAGGTGTGCCTGTGGTTTTTGTTGCAAGTCATGTTGTTGTTAAGCCTCACCAATCTTTTGATTTCTTTGGACTCTTCTTCTATGATGTTACTCTGCTGTCCATGAACCCTAAGGCATGATTCATTATTAAAAGTAAACCTATTTTGAGCTGATGATTCTTTTATTAATCATTTGAATTATGTGGAAGAGGGGAAGGAAAGAAAGCTGC
Source organism: Rubroshorea leprosula (assembly GCA_020521535.1). Lineage (NCBI taxonomy): Eukaryota > Viridiplantae > Streptophyta > Magnoliopsida > Malvales > Dipterocarpaceae > Rubroshorea > Rubroshorea leprosula. Next base: position 2,065,442 of record BPVZ01000022.1, on the reverse strand, counting down.
TGATTGTCTACGTACTGCTTTGGGAGAATATAACCTCAAATTTAGCACAATTTTAAATGATCCAGACTTGGCCTCCTTTAGAGCATTGGCTGAATTCAAGGAATTACAAGAAGAGGTTTGTTGCTTAATTTTTTGCCTGCCATGCTTATTTGTCATTCCTTTTTTGGTCTAATACATCCTAGGATCTTGTAGTATGGTAACAATTTTCGCCAAGTGACCACTCTTTTCTCCACCCCAATCCCACCTGGTGTTCCAATTTATTTGAAAGCATAAATTTCTCCGTGTAATAATCCCATCATTGAACACTGGTTTTGCTTGTAACAATTCAGTATGCTTCCAGGCTAGGCTGGGTGGGGAAGATATAGGCTATGGTTTCCGAAGAGATCTCAAACTCATCAGTGAGGTGCAGGCCCCATTCCGTGGGGTTAGGAGATTTTTCTATGTGGCATTCTGTGCAGCTGCAGGGATTTCAACATTTTTCACTATACCCAGGCTACTTAGTGCTATTAAAGGTGGTGATGATGCTCCTGATCTTTGGGAAACTGCTGGCAATGCTGCCATTAATATTGGAGGTAAGTAAATAAAGACATGAGTTGTAATTGATGGTTAGGGTCTTTGATAATTTCATAAAATCTGATTGCTTTTTTTTTTTTTTTATAGGAACATAAAATATGATTGTTGAGCAAATGCTTTGTAACTGGCTTTTTAAAATGACTAAATTTTTGAATCAGCTATCTACCAGGTATCATTGTTCTTGTGGCATTATTTTTCTGGGATAACAAGAAAGAGGAGGAGCAAATTGCACAAATATCCCGAGATGAAACACTATCCAGGTTACCATTGCGCCTTTCCACTAATCGGGTTGTTGAACTTGTGCAGCTACGAGACACTATTAGACCTGTTAGTATTTGAGCTCCATGTTTCACTCAAATTCTTCTTTCCAGTTTCTAGCTATGCCATGATAGCAAAAGCTCCAACTCATCATTACAAATTTCATGCCCCCGTTCTCACTGTTAAAGTTTTATATTGTTCGAAGAAATTCAGAGTTGAACCTTTTTTTCCATTTTCCCATAAGATAATTTCATTTCTTCTGGTGATTGATCTATTATAACAAAAATACTAACAGAATTATATTTTGTTAGGAAAATTTTGAAGACTTCTGAGTTGTTTAGAGCAACAAAATTTATGTATAACAATTCTGTCTTGCTTTCCCCTTCCAAATTTTGTGTACAAATGCTTTTACTTTGGTGGTGAAGGAGAAACCAAGAAAAGAGAACAGAAGGAAAAGCAATTACCATTAGATCTGAAGTCTTTAGATTCTCCATGAAAGATTTGCTATTATGATTGATTATAGATACATTATTCATTCAGTGTTGTTTTGCCATTACTCATTTAATATCCTCTAAAATGCATTTCAAGTGTAACTTTAGCTATATACCAGTCCTGACTTTTTTTCTTTTTTCTTTTTTTTATAAATTTGCCTTATTTATATCCTTTTGTGTTATTAAATTCTAACTAATTGAAAGCATGAACTCAGGTTATTTTAGCTGGTAGTAAAGAGACTGTTTCATTGGCTATGCAAAAAGCAGAGAGATTCCGAACTGAGCTCCTCAGACGAGGTGTTCTCCTTGTTCCTGTCATATGGGGTGAAGGTAAAGAAACACAAGTGGAGAAGAAAGGTTTTGGTGTTTCTCCAAAGGCAGCAACTGCCCTTCCTTCAATTGGTGTAAGCCATAAAATTTTCTATCTATAACTGCATGCAAGAATCATTCTTTGAGGCAATTCTTATACACAGAATTCTTGCGTTTTCATCATGCTTCTGGTTTTAGATCAAGAAAGCATAGTTTTTCATTTAAAAGGTTTTGTTCCTTCCCTAATTCTTTATCTCATGGTACCATGTAGGAAGACTTTGAGAAACGAGCTCAGTCCATAATTGCCAAATCAAAATTGAAAGCTGAAATTCGATTTAGGGCTGAGGTCGTATCACCTGCAGAATGGGAAAGGTCACCTGCTACCCTATATTTGATGTGATAGTTTTTCCATTGTTTTGAATTATGTACAAATAAAGCTTTTAATCTTCTCCAAGACAACTGCATCTCTGAAAATTATAGAATATACATTCTACTTCATGTTTTCAGTAAATCGATTTCAAACTGTTGAATTGCCATCCTAGTTATAAGCTAGAGGCTCAAAATGATGTTTCTGGTTCTATTAATCCTTTCTCTTTTCACTAAAGATCCTTCCTTTAACTTATTTAGGTGGATAAGAGATCAACAAAAGTCAGAAGGAGTTACTCCTGGAGAGGATGTGTACATTATATTGCGCCTAGATGGTCGAGTTCGAAGATCAGGAAAAGTAAGTTCAAATGTTGAATCTTTGTGCCCTATTAAATTTAAATTGAATTTTTTTTTATCAAATCTTATTGTTAGAGTTTCATCATCAAAATGTAGGATGAGTTATAATGACATCCTTTTCCCTAGATATACTTGATTGTTAAAATACATTTTTTTTTTTCAAATTCATACACTACTTTTGAAGCTTAGTTGGTTTTGAATCAGTTTATCTTTCCTTTGACCAGCAAATGATTTTCAAAGGCCATTGAATGAATCAATGCTTACTTAATTATCACTCCCGGTTCCTAATAATCAAATCTGAAATGGTTCAATTGGTTGCATTGTAGGACAACTTGCCTTTTCCTTCTAGAAACTGGCAAGTTATAGATGTAAATTATCAGCATTTCTCACGTTTTGACAAACTTCCAACTCTGTAGGGCATGCCTGATTGGCAGCAAATAGTAAAGGAGCTGCCACCAATGGAAGCATTTCTCAGCAAACTAGAAAGGTAGAATTTCACTTTCAAGGGTGACTCAACTGATTACGAACTTGAGATTATAAATTAAAGATCTTATGTTTGAACCTTCAGTAGAACAGGAAGGGATTTGGAAAAAGAAGATGATTATCTCCTCTTGTATATTTCAACGTCAGATGTACTAAAAATAAAAATAATAATAAAAAAAATTTTCTGGTTACCAAGCCCTTTTTCTAGAATTCTTTTGAGGAAGACAACAAAAATATTTCAATCAATTTGAGTGCTCAATGTTATATCATTGACTCGCTATCAAGTAGGATTGTTATCACATTTGGCTGGATAGCCGGTTATTTTACATCAATCTTTAGCAATAATGCAATATATTATTTGTTAATAGAAAAAGAAAAAGAATTCTATTACTTAAAAAAAAACGTAATCCTTATAAAAAAAAAATTGTATTTCATATATGACTATATATTAAAAATATAATTTTGATATTGAAAGTGTAATTTCAAAATAAAATTATTAAATTATCATTAATTATCTATGGTAATTTAGACTCTTCTTATGTTTATTCTCTCATATTTATTCATTAATATTAATTTAATAATTTCATTATCAAGACTTTATATTATTAAAGACATTTTAATAATTTTAATATTAAAATTACACTTTTAATATGTGGTTTAGAGGGAAATATAAGAAACTTATCCATGTTTCCATTTAAATAATAAAAACTTATTTGTCCTGACATTTAGTTGCATTGGATCCATTGAGGAAGTTTCACTTTCGCTTTTGAATTTTGTTGAGGGAACAACAGACTTTATTTGTTTCTTACGTCTATATTTCTTTTCACACCCAACTCTTGCTTTCCCATCTCTTCGTTTTAGATATTTTGAAATTTTTTAATTTGTGTCGTATAGTATATATTAAAAATATAATAAATATATTTTTTATTATTAAATTTATATTAAAAAATAAAATTTAATTTTTAATTTATTAATTATTCAATTAAATTTATTCACTTGACACTAATATTAAAATTAATATCAATTTTTATATTATTTTATATGTATTTATAATAAAAAGATATATTTAAAAACACAACTTAAAAAGATAGAATACTCAAATCTACTTTCAAAGTTAGGTAGTAGGAACAGTTTCACCCAAGAAAAAAAAAAAAACAAATCAACAGACAATTTTCAACTTAAATAAATAATTCCAAATTTAATGTGTAATAATATTGACATCAACAATTAGTTAGTATGATGTCAATAATGCGTTAGTTTGTTACCAGAATGATGATGACATCAGATGATGTCACAGTTAAAGTTGAAGCATGCAAATTAGCCCTTAAACATGTCAAGAGGTGGCTAGAAAGTCCCTCAAGTAAAATTAATGGCAAATGACCCCTTAAACTCATGAACGGTGGCAAATCAGTCCTTGTTTAACGACCATATCAGTATTTCGTTAAAAACTAATAGTTCTCTAGTTTGAATGAATTCCACAGCTTATTTGGACGCATTGTGGTGTTAAACCATTAATATTTTTGAATTTTCTTAAATATTTCATTAAGATTTAATTACTATAATTTTTTTCATACATTAAAATTTAATTACTTGCAATGAAAATCAATTGGATTAATTAAATCTCAATTGTCATTTTCTCAAGAAAACAAGAATCGAAAAACCCTATGTATTGTAGGATGGTTTCACTACTAAATAACATCTCATTTCACCCATGAAAATTATCTCAATTTAAAAATTGTGAGGAAATAATTCTAAATTTAAAATTAAAAAAAAATTTGAAGAAAGAGAAATTAAAAGCTATGAAATTCCATGAACTAATTTTTTATATAAATTAATTATTAAAAGGTGCATAAATTACACCAAGGTTAGAAAAACTATTATTATATTAATTTATCCTTTTTTTCCACTTATTTTTTTAAGGAATTTTAATTTATAATTTAAAGATATAAGTTAAAGATATATTTACTTTTAATTATTAATTTGCATAAAAAA
>BPVZ01000022.1:2045123-2058718 GCA_020521535.1 Rubroshorea leprosula | reverse complement strand
CATAAAAATTAAGGAAAATAGAAAATCATGACGTGTTATCATTAAAAATATTTGAATGTTTAATAATAGTTATATAATAAATTTGATAAAAAATTATTTAATAGTTGTAGTTGAATGTTTTAATTTTTTAATAATAAGATGTTTTGATTTTTTCTTTTCTCATTTTAGTAATTTAGAAAATTTTAAATAAGAAGATAAATTTTCAAACAACATATTCTAAATTTTTGAATTTAGATGATAAGTTATATATATTAATAATTTAACTTTGAACTTATAATTAAAAATATAAAAAATTTGACCATCAAATCACATGGTTGGTAATGATAAAGGAGTATAATTACACCTAAGACCTAAGTCTAAAGTTTAATGATTCAAAGTCAAGTGGCATTCAGTAAATAAAAGCAATGATAATGTCAATTTTTTGAACTCTCATATGCTTCAACTACTGCTATAAAAGTAGCCTTAGGAAATTGCATTGTTTCATATACAAACAACAGCCATGGCCAACTCCTTCAATGTTCTCCTGGTCATTTCCCTCTTCCTCGCCGCTCTGATCATCTCCTCCTCCACTGTCGAAGCAGGCGGCGACAACCTCCTTAACTGGGTCCCGACCACAAATCACTGCCATGACCCAATTGCGGAGTGCTTGGGCAACGACGAAGAATTCTTGATGGGCTCCGAGATCAGCCGGCGGATACTGCAGACAGCAACAAACTACATAAGTTACGGAGCTCTGCGGAGCAACACCGTACCATGCTCTCAGAGAGGCGCGTCCTACTACAACTGCCAGCCGGGTGCTCAAGCTAATCCTTACACCCGAGGTTGCAGTGCCATTACCCAGTGCCGTAATTAAGGTTGCTCTGTTCTGTCCTGCCCCAGGAATGGCAAATCTACTCTGTTATGCTGAAGAATTTTTCATGCTTATTCTTATATACATATATATGTGACTAGTGATCTCTCTCTCTCTCTCTCTGTGTATGTGTTTTAATTTCAGTTTTAGTTTGATATTTTCAATAAAAAGATTTTATATTTGAATAACCAATGTAGCTAAAAAAAATAGAGAAGAAAATTTCAGTTTGTAGCAGCTATTCCAGGTATAACACCAGGAAAATGGTCAATGGTCAGAAACCAGCACAGACAAATGTGGAATTAAAATTATCAACGTACATGAACATGATATATTTAACTTTCAATGGATGAAAACCAGGAACAGATCATGAGCAAGTAACTGATCACCTCATATTTGTCCATTCAATCTATAAATTGTCATAGCCCCCTAAACTGGCATCTCAATAACAGGTATTGAAAGCATAAACTTGTTCATCTCCAGTAAAGAACAAGAAGTTTCATCTACATGATTCATTAATCAAATGGGGAAAGAAAAGAAACATGCATGATATCATAAGTTAACTACAATCATCATCCACTCCTAAAAGTGCTCTTTGGCTGAGCCTTCATCTTCCTTTCCTTCAGCCTGGCTTTGATTTGATGGGGTCAAAGGATACAGAGAGACATCCATTCCCATGCCTGCTTTTAGGATTTTGGTCATTGATGCTGTGCTCCAGTCCCGTCTACATGGGTTCCCATCTCATCAAATGCATTTAAGTCAAGGAAACAAGAGGTGTCCGACATTGTAAATCATTTAGTGCTAAAAGACTAATTATAATTCCCTGAAATCAGGCTATAATACATAAGCTCCAAAATTCTTAAATTAGGTAACCAAACATATGATTATATATACATTCTAAATTGACTTTCCCACAAAATGTCCTTATGTAGTCAAAGTGTTAGATTAAAGAGAATTCACACCAAGTATGAAAGCTCACCGGCGTCAACCAATTACATATGCTCGGCTCATTTGCTAGAAATAACAAACGGTTGGTGCTAGAACAATAAACAAGCTTTGCTATCAAACAAAACTTTGGAGAACCGACATTTTAAAGCAACAATCTTCAACAATATTTGTAAAAAAAAAAGAAGAAAAAGCATGTTGCATGGCGAAATAAGCTAAAAAGCATGTTGCATGGCGAAATAAGCTCCAACAATCATCTCACCATTTGTTGAAAAAGGTTTTGAACCTGATTTTATCACCGAAGACAAGCGAAAAACATATGAACAATCATAGCAGCCCACCAGGTGCAATCATTTTAGACAATTCCCACTATTAATCTCTTAATTAAACTGCTAAACAGAATTAATAATGCCTAAATTGGACAGTTAAAGGAATTATTCATGTTGAGAAACTCATGAAGGCATCATTTCAGCAATGCCATGCCCATACTGCTAAAACTTCCCTTAGATTTGTTTTTTCTACAGAAGTTGAATATTTGTAAAGAAATTAAATAAATTAAGGCATCTAAGAAACCAATAAGGGGTATTGCTTCATGCAAACTTTTACTTCTAGGATGTAAATTTTGAACAATGAATTTCTAGTAATAAAACTAAAAATTCTTATAAAATAAAGTAAATTAGAAAGTAAAGAAATTGATTCTCCTGAATGGGGAAAGCACCAACATGTAATTGGGAACAAATTTCATAAAGCTAAAACAATGAGCAATCCAGAATTAAAGAGAAGGAAAAGTGATGGAAGAGACGAGGAACCTTCAGCGGCAAAAAAGTAACATCACGAGGCTCCGAGAGGGGGAGCGGCGGAGGGAAGACGGCGAGAAGGAGAGGAATGAAGACGAGCGGCGATTGAATCGAATTCAGATTGAAAACTATTATATAAGGACATCGTGTTCCCCTCAGCTGTTTTCGTTTTCCACATGTTTCTCGCCGCTTCAAGCCTTCGCTTTCTTTTCTCTTTGCACCTCTCCCCGCAGCCCTCCGCCGTTCTCCGTTCCCTCCGCTGGTCTGAAGTAAGAGGCACCTTTTATATTAAAAATATATATTATGAGGATAGTAATACATATAGTTAGGGTTTGGATTTTTGGGCTAAATTTAACATAAGATTCAAGATTTTTAAGGAGTAGCATATATAAAAAGTATAGTTGGTTTTATAAATTTATTTAAATATTTTTAATAAATTTGTTTTTTATTATTCTATTAAAAATATTTAAATAAATTCATAAAATAACTATAATTCTGATGTACAATTTATTTTTTAAAATATTTTTTAATTTAACATTTGGTCTATTAACTATTGACTTGAAGGTATATATTTTGACTTTTTAAAAACAATTATAAGATATTAATTTTAATTAAATGAGTTAAATATTTTAAATTATAAATAACCACATTTATTAATCATTAAATATCAACTCTCAACTATATTACAAAAACTAATCTAAACAAACCCCCAATATCACTTTAGGTACTTTAATTTCTCCTAAATTGGTCTGATATCTTTAGAAATGGAAGAAGCTACACACACAACTCTTATTAGTTATTACGCAATATTGTGCACAATATAATGTGGCCATTGACGTAGCACATATAATGTAACTTTTTTTAGTTAGGAGTTCATTCTGTTTATAGTTGCTTATCCAAGTATAATAACAACAACAAAATGTTCAATAGTCACAAAATGCCAGCAAAACACCATAAACATGAACGAAATCTAGAAACAAACCACAAGGCCATGACTTATCAACTCATATTTGTGAATTCAACCTATGATATGTCATAACTTCCTAAACAGGCATCTCAATAACAGGTATTGAAAGTATAAAATTGTTCGTCTCCAGTAGAGAGAACAAGAAAGTTCAAATAGATGGTACATCAACCAAATGGGAAAAGAAAAGACACGCACGATATCATAAGTTTTGATTTTTCAAGACAGCAATCATCATCTACTCCTAAAAATGCTCTTTGGCTGGGCTTTATGCTGAGCCTTCTTCTTGATTTGCTTCAGTTGGGCTTTGTTTTGATGGGGCTAAAGGAGATGGAGAGCCATCCATTCCCATCTCTGCTTTTAGGTCATTGATGCTCTGCTCTAGCTCATTTATGCGGGTTCCCATGTCATCAAGTGCATTGAAGTTAAGGAAACAAGATGAAACAGATTGAAATTGTAAATCTTTCAGTGCTGAAAGATGTAATTACATCACACTGAAAATCAGGCTATCATACAGCAAACATAAAGTTCCAAAATTCTAAAATTCAGTAACTAAACAAATGATGAGAAATATATTCTAAATTATTTTCCCACTGAAAGTCCTTATGGGGCAGAAGCAATTGATAAAAAGATAATTCACATGAAGTATGAAAGCCTACCAGCATCAATCAATTACATCTTCAGTTCATTTGCTAGAAATAACAGAGTTGGTGCTAGAACAATAAATAAGCCTTGCTATCAAACAAACTATGGGAGAACATTTTAACCACTGTTATCTTTAACCATATTTGTATCTTAAAAAAAAAAGGCATGTTGTGAAGAAATTAAAGATCAATGGCTAAGAAAAAGTTACAGCTCATAGGTAAAGGATATTCTTTGTGATAATGGACTCAGACATTGTTTGAAACCTGGATTGCTGTAAATAAAAATCTTTGTCAGCAACAGCAAATAATTCTTAGAAAATAAGCTTCAATAAGTGACTCACCATTTGTTGAAGAAGGTTTTGCACCTGCAAAAATCAACAGAAAGAAGGTTATTACCAAGAACAAGTGAGAAAAACATATGAACAACAATCACAGCAGTCCACTGGAAGCAATCATTTCAGACTATTCCCACTATAAATTCTTAATCTAACTACTAATCCAAATCAATAGTGCCTATTTGGACAAGGATCACAATCTTGGGTTAAAGGAATTATTCGTGTCCCGAAAATGTTGAGAAACTCACAAAGGCTGTCATGTCAGCAGTGCCTTGCTTGGAATCATCTGAGCCTTGCCCATCCTGCCAAAAGAATATAACACTCAGATCATACCACCTCACATATGAATCAAAAAGAAAATTATACTAGGAAAACTGGGATATGAAAATACCAAACAATTAGCGATTTTTCAAATTGTTTGAAGACTATTATTTGATTCATCATATCTTCAAGTAAGTTAAACCCTACCCCTACATGTTTCTTTGTTCTATCCTCAACGTGGGATTGTTTCCCTCAACAGAAAAGCAATGAACTATAATGCATAATTAACCCACATTCAAAATAAGAAATTTCCAAACCACCTGATAAACCCTAGAAAAAAAAAAAAAAATCTCAAGGTTTGGCTGCAGCCACAATAAAAAGCCAAAATTAGAACCCTAATGCAAACATTACAACAATGAATCTACTACAGATCTCTCTCCCATAGCTAACAAACAACTTGAATCAGAAAACAGGAAAAAGAAAAGAGGAAATTGAGATCAACCAAACTGCTTTGCATTTTTGAAGCCCTAACGATTCGCGATTAAGAATAGAAATTGAGATCGTGCATCCATCGGCAATGAAGAATGAAGCGAAGGAAACAAGGCATGGAATGGAAATAGCGGAAATGGAAAGCTTACCATTGCTTGGGTCAGATCTCCGGTTTCTCTGAGCTTCGCTTAGTGACTGAAGAAATTTTAAATGTTTAAACTTCTGTAGTGTCTAGCGAGAGAGATGATGATGGCTAGCGCTACGGAATTGACTGAAATTCCTTTCCACTCCATGGGTTCCACATAGAATTACCAGGATGCCACTCATATTTCTAAAATGGAATTGCGGAAAATCAATCCTTAATGGTAATTACTGCCATTATAAATTATAATAATGAGTTTAACTACCTAAATAATTTTAGTGGTAATGTAAAAGTTATGGTTGGAATAAGTTAAAAAATAAAAAGAAATTATTTTTTATTATGTAATTAAAAATTAAATAAAAAAACACGTCAACAGGTCCTCTTTTCTTTTTTATCATCTAAAATAATTAAAAATATGATTTTTGCCTAGATTACATAAAGTTTGAGAAATAAATTGTATAATGTATACTTGAACTTTAGGAAAAAAATATTTTTATGGGATTGAGAAAAATTAAGATATTTTGGAAATTAAAATATAAGAAATGATAATAAAAAGTGAAAAATACTTTTAATAAATCGAAATACAACAAAATTTATTAAAAATATTTAAACAATTTCATTAAAATTTTTGATATTTAAAGTATCAAAATATTTTAATATTTATGTTTTAAAAAAAAATTAGTAATTGAAAAAAAAAATGTAAGGGACCCAATGGCATTTTTGTCATTGTACATTTTAGCCTGTACTAACCCAGTTCAAGCGCCATTTATGTTCAAGATTTTCAAATTTTAAATCTGGAAAGCTGGGGAGCTACACCAAATTTCAATGTGGTCCAGGAATAATTTGATAGGCTCTTTAAACTCTCTATTTATTTAATCAGATGAGAAATTCAAATTGAAGCTTCTTCTTCTTCTTCGTCTTCTTTTCTGGGTATTCCAGGCCTAGGGTGCATTAGGCGCAACTCCCAAGTACTTCAGTTTGTTTTTACTATTCATATTTTATAAGTTTAAATTTTTTTTTTAAAAATTTATATTTTTAAAATTTTTTAATCTTAAAAAAACATTAAACAGTAAAAAAACAAAAGTTTCGAATTCAAACTTTTTATAAACAAACTTTTTATAAACTTATTTTTTACTCAATTTTTTTTTATCTCTAAAACTAACTTTTAAATTTTTCTTTCAATAAAAATTTAAATTTACCACCTATAAACAAAAACTCCAACAAACTGCACCAAACAATCTTCCAATAAAAATTTAAATTTATCATTTATAAACAAAAACTCCAACAAATTACACCAAACAAGACCTTAAACACGGGTATCGTTGGAGGAAGGTGGCCATCTCACCTGCTCCAACTATAGTGGTGGCTGTTGGTGGTATTGATACAGATAAGATTCGGTAACTAAGAAGATTCAAAAGTAAATTACAAAATTTCTAATACAATCATCACAACAATGCCAAGGTCAACAGCGACGCTTCCTATCATTTTCAGTCTCTGTTAAATTCAATATGCGTGTTTGACAATGTAAATTAACTGGACTCAGATGATGATAAAAGCTCATTTGCTTTTTCTTGTTGACGATTTGGTGCTAAGATTAGGGTATTCAGGTGAAGCTGACCAAAGACCAAGAAGTATGACTAAGTGGAGGCAAAGCAGCAGAGCAGAAGAGTAGAAATTTGATGGATAAACGTTCCAGCACAGCTCGACTCCTATGAACAAAACCACACTGCGCCAACACAACATATTAATGAAAAATTGTTTCAGGGGAGGGGATAGATTAATGAAAATTTGTGGGAGAACAGTAGGAAGATTACCGTAGCAATGTAGGGAAAGGTGTTCTCCACAAGAGGTAAGGCAAACTGTAGAAGTACCTATATACATATCCAGAGACAGTAAATAAGCTTCACATCCAGATTATCATTATTTACACTGTAAATTGGCATGATGATCTATAAAAAGGTAATGAAACAAGTTTTTGAAATTGTTTAACCAAACTGACCCCATTAAGTATATAAAAGTAGTTCTGGATCAGCAGCACTTACCAAGAGTAGAACTGATAATGCAATGACCGGGCACATAAAATGCCAATAAAGTTGCCAACAAACATGGTCGTCACAATATCTGAATTGAGTGGATAGGATTTAGTATCACAAGAAATAAGGAATGCAAGGAGAGAGAGTTATTTACAATAGAAGAATTGTGCACACCATGCTAAATTTCAGCTGGGGGGATCACAACTTACGTTCTTTCGTAAGGATGGGTAAGGATGAAGAATTAGAAGTTGAGAAAGTGGATCTAATCCGAGCAGGCAAAAATTTGAGAAGCCCTCCTTCATGCCTGTAAATTACCAGACAACTATTGTCAATGACATTCAGCTATTTACCCTTACATCCCATGGGGATGAATAGAAAAGTGTTTCTAAGTAAGTTCACAAAACTATTATACTATCTAATTCATGGTCATTTTAAGACTTCTCATTTTAAGTTTTAATTCATGACATTAACATATTTACTTACTTGCACCACCTATAATGAGCGAATACTCCAAGTAACACAAGATGAGCAATCAGCAAAGAGACTGCAAATTCCTTTGATACAAAAACTGGTTCAGGAATGAATTTGAAGTTGACAGACCTGGCCCCAAAAATATAAAAACAAAAATTCAGTTATATATCCAAAATGACCCACTCTAATCAAACTCATTGTCAAGTTAAAATAATGAAGCTGTATGCTTACGAAAACCACCCAAAGCTCAAAAAGTTAAGTTTACAATACAAAAACATTGCTCATCCATGTTGAAACAATGCATGAACTCATCGTAAATTCTATTCAGAATAATACCATCATTGACCTTTTATTGATTAAACATAACTCCAATAAGCACATTGCAAAAATAATAATAATAATAATAATAATAATAAATCACAAATTCATGCTCTCTGCAGTCAAGTTTTCTGCACTATTAGATTCAAGCTGAAATTACCAGAAATGGATGAAGACACGTCCAAGATTAAAGGCTCTTGATATATATGCAATTGGATGTGATACCAAAAATGGCAGCCCCAAGAGAATCTGCAGAGCCATTCACCAAATATGCAGAAATGAATGAACAGTTTGAAATGCTACTCCCCCTGCCAAACATCATTTGCAGAGGTACAACTCACCTAACCACATTGAAAAGGAATTAAAATGAATAGATATCTACTTCCCCTATTAGGGACAATTGCAATTAGAATTAACCAATTAAATTTTCAATAAGGTATTTTTATGTCCATACAGATGATTAAATTTCATAGAAGCAACAAGGAATAAATAAGCACCTGCACTAGTGCTGCACCAGCTAAAGCAGATATTACCCCACCGACATTCATAGCCTGTAGAAGTCTTGCACAATAAGCACCAATTGCTTAAGTAGGGTTATAAGTGATCCAAGTCCTAATCACACTAAATCTAGTCAAAGAGAAGATAATGTACCTTTAGCATGAGAAGAAAAAGAGGTGGAGCATAGAGAAGGACATTCATCTTTATTGAAACAGCTGCACTATAGAAAATAGATGGAAGAGTCAAAAACAATTTCAAAAGGCAAAAGCACTCGGGAAGCAGGCCTATTACCTGAATATAATCAACCCCAGGTGCCACCTCTGATGAAGTAGTAATGCCAATGCAGCATGCAGAAATGTCATTGCAAAACAGTCATTAAACAGACGAAGAACAAAGATTGAGTGCATCCTTTTTGAAAGACACAGCAAGCTAAGAGCCCACCATGGAAGCTGCAAGTCATTTTAGACATAAATGATAATCAATAATTGTTGAGAAAAATACATGAGAATGTATAAAAGCGAATTTGTATGCACAAGCACAAATGAGTCTCTGTTAGACAATGTTTGAATACAAGCTTTGGATAACTGGCACACACTAACATTAAGTCAATTATCACCACTCTACAGTATTTACTTGCACAAATATTTGACTCCACTTGGTTGCCTTTATTTGGTCCATGTAATTGAATTTATTACATGAATTTCATACATGAACCACGCCACCTCACCATGGCAAAAACATGAAGTAAACAAAGAAAGCACTTAAATCCGATGCAACACAAGAAGGTATTTCACTTACCACATCAGTCTCCACATAGATATACAAGATAATTCCCAAGCTTATGATGTATAAAATGCCAAACAAAACCTGAAAAGACAACATACAGCACGGAAAGATAAAAGTTAATAGTTTGATATCACCAAGCATCCAAGAAAAACATCCACTTTCTTACATTAACCACACAAACAAATGTACCCAATTTCCAGAATGTAAGAAAGATAAAGCAGAATCATAGCAAAATCAAATAACCTGAGCTGGATAGACCTCCCCTCCAGTAACAGACTGAATAGCAGAATAAACATAAAGGAAACCAGCCGGGTACACCAGAGGCCCCGTGTCTCCTTTCAAGTTCGTATAGTCCCTTTCTCCTCCGAGAAACCCAGTTACCTACATAAAATCCAATTAACCCATCTATGTAAACAAAAAAACTAAACCAATTGATGAAGCAAAAGAACCCACCTGAGACATATAAGCATCCCAATCTATCTTTGTATCTGAAATTAAAGAAAAACACCATGAAAATGGGTTCTTCTAGAGAAGTAAAAGAATTAGAGAGTTGGGTTGATCTTACAAGGAACAAAGGCAATGATAAGAGCGACGAGGACGGCATCCGCAAAAAGCAAAGCGAAAGCTGTTGCTACTTTCGGACTTCTGAGGAGCTTCGGAATCGAAGAAGGCTCCCCTTCGTGCCGCCGCGGGCGGCGTTTCAGATGGATGGAAGCTGATTTCTCCGCCATAGCTTTGCTCTTGCTGGTTGAATCGTCTCAGTTTCCGATAGCAACCAGTCTTCAACCTTTGGTGGATCAGACCGCAATTCAGATCGGGTCGCAGTTCGTCCAAGTCCAACCACCCCGATCCGAACTTCATTAATGGACCAAAGCCCAATCTACTAACTGCTGAAAAAGCCCAAAAAGGTTGCACAAAAGGTCAGGCCCAGAACATGGCAAATTTTTCCAACATGATCAAACAAAAGACTGATTCTGAGACTTGTCAAACCATTTTATCCACATCTAAGAGAAAAAAAATAATTAGTACATAATTAATTTGAAAAAGAATCCGCTATTTTACATTCTGTAAAATATAAATTTTTACTTGAGAAAGAGTCTTTAATATTATGGAAGCATGTTATTTAAGAGTCAATATTTCATAATTTAGGATCTAAAATAAATTTTTATTTGGAAAAACTACAGACACAATATTTTTTTTTAAACATTGAGGTAGGACTCAAACCCTACACTTCTAAGTCAAGCATGAGAAGTCATTTTAGAAGGATAAAGTGGCTACTAAACTATAAGAATGTTCTCAACTACATGCACAATATTTACTGTACAATATCATGCATAACATTATGCAATTGACATATATAATTTGAAAATGATACAATTATAATATTACATGGCATTATAAATTTATAATTATAATATGTTATTATATAATTATTTTTTTATTTAAAAATACATTTATAATATTTCATGCATTTACTTATTTAATAATTTATTACAAACTTGGGATCTCAGGGGTACAATAACTATATCATTGTCATATATAATTATCTCTTTTAATTTAAGAATTCATTTATAATATTATATTTTTTTTACATATTTAATTGACTCAAGCTACACCAATGACATTGTCATTTTGTTTTTATTTTTCTTTGTTTTAAAAGTTAGAGTGTTCCTAAATCAATTTTTATGGACTTTAAAATTAATTTTTTTCTTAAATAATCTTTAAAATGCAATATTTAACTTTAAAAAATTGAAGGAAAATGGAGAAAATAACACTTTTTCCTTTTCCTTCCCCTTTCTCATTTAGATAAATTAAAGAATTACCATAAATAATAAAATAAAAGACTTCACTCTCCTCCCTCCTTCTCCAACATTTTTACTAAAAAAAAATAACTTTCAGCCCTCCCTCCCCTCTTCTTCCTTTCAACCAAACATATTTTTAGTGTTGTGCATGCAGCATTACCGTAATTAGAAGTGATTAGTCCCACAAAATTTGTCCAGTGAGAAAAGACTAGAACCTGAACCTTTGGTCTGCCTCTGTTTTACGTCTATGTGTACATTTTTTTTTTTTTGATTTCCTATCCGATATCCAAGGTTTCGCCTCAATTAATCTGAACCTGACCTGCGTCGTGCACCTGAAAATGATAGGTGAGTCTATCAGCGGGGTTGTTGCGTACATAAGTCCTCAAACTCGAGACTTTGCTTAAACTGGAACAAGTTGCTTACCACTTGATCCATCCCTTCGTTGGTATCTATGTGAACATTTTTATCTCCACTCCTTGCCACCTCCGCCATCCACGTATCAACTCAATTCCCAAACAGCCTTCGCACGAAATTTACGTTTTCCGTCTATTTAAGCCCTCCTGAAATTCCTCTTTGATCATTCCCTCTTCTTTCCCTCCAGCATCTTTCCGATGGATGCCCAGAACCTGAAGCAACGGATCAGAGATGACCCCGGCGACGCCGCCGCATCAAAACAGAGCAATGGACCCAGGCGGGACAAGAGAATGGCAATGGCCAAACGGGGACTTAGATCGCTAGCAGTCGCTGTAGCCATACCTCTCTCCCTCACCCTCCTCAACATCTACCTTTCAGGCTCGAACCGTCATGGCTACGGCACCCTAAACAAACCCTTCTGGTTCCCGCCGCTATGGCTTCTCCACGCGACGTGCGTGGCTTCGAGCTTCTTGACGGGCCTATCGGCGTGGCTGGTGTGGGCGGAAGGCGGGTTCCACAAGAACCCAAAGGCGCTGTCTCTTTATTTGGCCCAGCTAGGATTGGGGCTGGCTTGGGAAATGGTTGTGTTTCGGATTGGGGCTAGTTGGGCCGGGCTGGTAGTGTGCCTGGCAACTTTTGGGTCTCTGGCGAGCTGTTCCAAGGTGTTCCGGAAGACGAATCCGATCGCCGGCGATCTGTTTAAGCCTTGCTTGGCTTGGGCTGCATTCTTGGCCGTAGTTAATCTTAAACTCGTTTTCCTTTGAAGTATGGCATTTTTTTGGTGGTATCTTGGTGGGAATACTATCTTGGATCAACAACTTTAAGCCCATTTTCTTAATTTAATTTAAGACAATTTTATTATTGTAAATGTTTATACATGTGTAATTTTTTTAAAAAAACAGGATAAATGTGGGGGGATTTTTTAGGAGAATGAGGATGACTCAAACACAAGTCTAGTAAAAACTTTTATGTAGGGAGTTATTACGTACTCTATTCAAAAGTTCTTTTATATATGTAATTTATAAAAAGTTATTATTTTGTAATTTAAATTACTTGAATTACATATTTTATAATATTAATAAAAGAAACGATCACCAAATACCAAGGGGTTAACTCTATTAATTAATAACTATAAAATATACAATTTATACAAAAAAAAAAAATTCATATCACTTTTCTGAATTTATAATGTATCTTTTCCCTCATGGTGAAGGTGGAGGTTGGATGAATTTCATGTAAATATATATTTGTAGATTTAAATATGGAAAACATTCAGGGACTAATGAACAATATTTTTATGATTCTTGATTAACAATTAGTTTGTAATTGTTGAACGATTGATTGATGCTGATTTTTTTATTATATGTAAAGCTGGTGCACACAATGTTACCTTATAATAGAACCACGTTACTAAATAAGATTGTTAGAATGAACATTTTGAATGAATCATTTTCTTTTAATAAAAATGTAAAAGGCATGTCGGATGGCCTGAAAAATAATATTTGATGCCACCAATTATTGTCGGACTAACATAAAATTACAAACCATTGTGATGATAACTTGGTCAAAAGAAAAAAAAAATGCAAAGTAATGGAATAAAAAATTTCCAGAAAAGTGACAAAAAAGAGGCAGAAGAACTTAAGCAGGAACATAGGAATATTTAACCCAGAATATCCAGATTCTGACGAGCCCTCCCCCATAATAATAGTAATAGATTAACATAAAAGTCTTTTTCAATCCCAATAACAAAAGTATTTAAACAGATCTAATGACTCTTATTCATTAAATGTATTTTAGAACTTTCAAATTTCAATGCTATATGAACTGCATTATTAGGTTAAAAAAAAAA
>BPVZ01000022.1:2034074-2045023 GCA_020521535.1 Rubroshorea leprosula | reverse complement strand
CATATCACTTTTCTGAATTTATAATGTATCTTTTCCCTCATGGTGAAGGTGGAGGTTGGATGAATTTCATGTAAATATATATTTGTAGATTTAAATGTTGAAAACATTCGGGGACTAATGAACAATATTTTATGATTCTTGATTAACAATTAGTTTGTAATTGTTGAACGATTGATTGATGCTGATTTTTTTATTATTTGTAAAGCTGGTGCACACAATGTTACCTTATAATAGAATCACGTTACTAAATAAGATTGTTAGAATGAACATTTTGAATGAATCATTTTCTTTTAATAAAAATGTAAAAAGGCAGGTCGGATGGCCGGAAAAATAATATTTGATGCCACCAATTATTGTCGGACTAACATAAAATTACAAACCATTGTGATGATAACTTGGTCAAAAGAAAAAAAAAATGCAAAGTAATGGAATAAAAAATTTCCAGAAAAGTGACAAAAAAGTGGCAGAAGAACTTAAGCAGGAACATAGGAATAATTAACCCAGAATATCCAGATTCTGACGATCCCTCCCACATAATAATAGTAATAGATTAACATAAAAGTCTTTTTCAATCCCAATAACAAAAGTATTTAAACAGATCTAATGACTCTTATTCATTAAATGTATTTTAGAACTTTCAAATTTCAATGCTATATGAACTGCATTATTAGGTTAAAAAAAAAACCCATTCTCATAGATTAAAACCAAAGAAATATTCCCCCACTCATGGAAAACATCTATAATAAAAAAAGTTTCTTGACAATACAACATGTGCACAGCCATGTGGTGAAGCTTGTGTAGTGTCTTGTGTCCAATCCAATCCAACTGAAATGCATTGGAATCTAATTGAAGAAAACAATATAATCCAATGCTGAAGAACCAAAGTGTTAAGTTAGAATACGGTTCCGGACCCTGGTATACAGCTAACTATACCCACATTCACCAGAGCTAGAGCCAGAGGTGACAGACAGTAGTAATAACAAAGTATCAACCAAAGGCAGACATGGGAGATTTACAATTCTATTGCATATACGTC
This sequence comes from Rubroshorea leprosula, assembly GCA_020521535.1. NCBI lineage: Eukaryota > Viridiplantae > Streptophyta > Magnoliopsida > Malvales > Dipterocarpaceae > Rubroshorea > Rubroshorea leprosula. Next base: position 2,043,987 of record BPVZ01000022.1, on the reverse strand, counting down.
GATTGCAGCAGAAGAGAGTTATTCTTGTAATGAAAATAAGATTAGAAGTATGACATTTACAAAGAGACCAACAAACTTGCATTTTTCCAATATATATAATATTTTGTTGTGGTATTCCATCGATAAAATATAACAATGAACAATACCGCCCTTAGGCCTTAATGAATCATATAATTCAGAATAAAGTAATCATATTGGATCTCTAGTGGCCACTCACCTTAATCTAAGATATCACACTGGCACTGCCCAAGAACTTTCCTTCCACCTAACCAGAAGACTTCACACAGCAGGCTATAGGGAACAATAATCATCCTAGCAAGGCACCTAGCCTCATTAGAAAATCTCTAACCATTCTTAACAATTCTGGCTGGCTATCTCTCCCTCACTCAAACATCGAAATTTCAATTCAGGCACATTCAAGATGATTAGATTATATATTCAGCAACTAATGGTTACTAACCTGTCCACTCACTCGAATCACAATTTACAAACCAAAAGCCCCTGTGCACTTCAAATAATCTACAAGATGTTACAGATTGCTAAAGGATCAATTAGAGTGCAAACTAACCGTGAACAACTTTTAAAATAACTTTCCTTCACAAGATGTTACAAAGCCTCAGAGATTGTTTAACCATGGATGCATATGGAACATCAAAACTGCTGCTTTAGCAATTATCCTAGGCAACTGAAGCAATTCTAGGAGAGGATATTATCAATTTCTTGCATATGGAGTTCTTGCTGATGCTTTGAAAATCCCAAAATATAGAAATAACCTTTAAGAGATCCTATAAGCTTTAAGAGATCTTAGTAGTAGCAATACACACTTGCACAAAATTTCCTATTGAACCATACAGCAGAATATATCACAGTAGGAGTGGAAATATATATTGAAAATTTAACCACAGCATTGCCAGGGATCTTCAATCAGCTAAGAGTCCTCAAGAAAATAACAAGACGACTGTATTTGGCTATTTGCATAGTTGCTTCAAGTTTTAGACAGATGATTAATACCACTGATGGACAACAAACATCTCTGATTCGTGATGAGGCAACTATTAACATTTTTGCTAACAGAAAATAATACACTACTGCAACTCAATTGTAAACAGGTGTAACTGATCATTTATTACCACAATGTGCTTTTGACAGAATGAAATTTGTTGAGAGGCTACAAAATTGAATAGCTCCAAGCGAAATAATGAGCTCTGTTTTCCTTCGGAGAGCATTACAAACTTTATAATTTAAGCAAAGAAGATTAACAAAAGAATACTATTGCCAACAGGTATAGATACGCATTTCATACACAGCATTGCTTATTTCATATTACCATTTTGCAGCAAAGACTAATTAATCTTCAAGAAGAAGATAACTTAACCGCCTTGAAAGCTGGGTGAAGCAATCCGAGTTCATCTTTCACCTCAAGCGGATTGCCAGTCTCATTTCTAACTCTCTTCACTCGTCTACTAGCCAGAGACTTGTGAGTGAACCCATAAATCTGAAGAACTTGATTATCACCGAAATTAAACGCCCTATCCATTTGCTTCAAGCATCTCTCAACAGGGTAATCTCCAAACTTTCCACATGGCTTGCACCCCACAAAGTGAGTCACCAATGGCCATCTGTGATCACCAAGACCCGGATGGTAATTCTCAATCATTTCCTCATACCTATCAACCAAAATCCCCCAATAACCGTGCAAATAGTAGGCATTCTCCAAATACACCTTCTCCCCCCACTTGTCCTTCTGGGTAATGAGCAAATAAACCATTGCCGACTGATCATCAGCTTCAAAAACAGGTCGGCCCTTAAGCTCTCGGGTCAGAACTTTACCTGCTTCTTCTCTAATTTTGCCCTTAGGACCCATCGGTGCCCAGGCATCAAGAAGATCCAGTGCCCATTGGCCATTCCTCAGCAGGAAACTCCCAGTGTTCAACCCAATCCAGTTCTTTTCATCGTACACCATCTCATTCCAACCGTGCATCACCAAATTGGAATCTTTGTACCTCTCCCACGGAAGCTCGAACGCCATATCGGTGAACATAGCGTCACTGTCCATCCACCACAGAAACTCAATCTCCGGATGCGACAGCAAAAGCTTCCGAATCAACGGCAATTTGGCCCAGAAACCGGCCATCTCCGCATCTAGAAGCGCCATGTTGTAGAATATCTCGATCCCATGTAACCTGCAGTAATCGATCTTGTTCTTGATAGATTTCAAAAGGTAATGGTCACCGACAGGGTTCTCACATGGTTTCGGGGATGACCCAGTGACCAACAGTACCCGTGGCTTGTTCGGACCGATAAAATTCGGGTAATCAGGGTTCTCCTTGAGCCATTTCGCGCGCTGCTCGTCCCAATCTGAGATTTTGGGTCCGATAGAGTAGGGTTTGTTTGGGTCGGGTTTCGAATCACCGTCCTCTTCATCAATCAATATCTTGTTGATATCAAACGCATTGTAGTTATTACCGTCGGCGTTGGCGTCGGACTTTGCCTGCTCCTCCGACGCCTTCGACGTCGTCTGCACCTCCTCAAGAACGCGATGCGGCTCGGCGCGCCTGCGGAAGTTAAAGTGGTCACGGATCTCGTTGAAGTCCTGCTCCGGGGTACCGAACTTGCCAGCGCCAATGGTGCCGCGGATGACGACGACGGTGAGGACAAGACACAGGATCGTGACCTTCAAATGACGGAGAGCTCTCTGGATCTTTCTGGATCTCTGAGGTCCCAAACACTCGTCAATCATTTTTCTCCGTCTCCCCTTGCAGAGACTTGCCCTAATCCGGAACGGAGAGAAAATCGGCGGTCGGAATGAGATGGGAAGAACTGGGTGAGTGAGAATTTTAGGGAAAGCGCGTAGTTGTAATGCCGAATTAGTCAAGTTTAATGAGTGTGTGTGATTCGTTTTCCGACAGGAGGGATCGATTGGAGACAGCTGTTTTTTTGAAAAAATGCCAGGACCGTGACCGCCTGGGTAAGAAGGGCAAAAACCTACTTTTACGCCTTGTTTGGATAGAAAATAGTAAAGGGGAGGGAAGAGAAGGGAGGGGAATGGAAGAAAATAAAAGAAAATGGAGGGGGAGGAAAAGAAAGGGAAGGGAAGAAAATAGAAGGTAATAATTTGTGTTAATTTTGTTTGGATAAATAAAATTGAGGAAGGAGAGGAGAAGGGAAGAATTGTATTATTTTATGTTTGGATAGTTAAGGTAAAAGGAAAGGAAGGAAGGGAAGGATTTAAATTAATTTTAAATTTACAAACTTACCCTTTAAACTTATAATGGAAAAGAATATAATAAAAGAATTAAGGTTAATTTTGTAATTACATTTAACTTAATATAAACAGCCACTCAAATCGCTCTCAAACCCTGCAAATCGGGCGGATTGCAAATCTGCAGATTCGAGGGGAGTTGGAGAGAGTCCGAATCAGTCCATCTCCCTTCCCCTCTGCCTCTTTGGAAACCCAAACAGGAGGAAGGAGACAGCTCCCCCTCACTCCCCCTCCCTTGCCATCCGTCCCCATCCCTTCCCCTCCCTCTCCGTCCGATACCTCCAATCCAAACAATACCTTATAGTCTCTCACCTTACAAGGTTTTAGCCCCTTATTAATATTATAAATATGACACTTTTAACCCTCACTTTATTATATATATAAATTTTAGCTTTTTATTTATTAAAATAAAAAAATAACTTTTATTTGATCGTAATAGTTGAAAATATATTTGATATAACTGGAGAAAATATTTCAAATAAAATAAAAAATTAAAATCTTCAAATGAGTACTCAAAGTAAGCTTTTTGTCTGGTAAGAAGAAACTTCGGAGGTCAGATTACTAGGCCTGCGTTTGGGTTCGTTACTGTGGTGGATTTACTCTGCGTTTTGGGTGTGCTTCGTTTAATTGCTTTGGGTTGATTCTTCTAGGAACTTGAGCCTTTTAACAAGATTCCGATTTGGGCCGGCTAAATCCAACCAATTCTAGGTAGCTTATGACTCTCGCAATTTGGGATAGGATTTTTTGACATAGGTAATAAAAGGAAAATATTAAGAATGTTGAAATTATAAATTTTTATTAAGAAAAAAATTAATTTTTAATTTATTATTTTTTAATTAAATTAATTCACTTAACATTTACATCAAAATTAAGGTTAATTTTTATATTTTTTATTTTTTTTTATATTTATAATAAAAAATATTTACTTATGTTCTGAGAATATAAATTAATATATATATATATATATATTAATTACAAAAATGTAAAACACCAGTCAGTATGGGGAGAGGTCTTCATCATTGTCAATGGGCAATGGGTCTTTTATCATCTAATAGTTAAATTAATGTTTGTTTGGACTACAAAAATACATTTTTGTGATTTGTTTATACGTTATAGGTCTTCTGTTTTGAATACCCAATTATCCTTTGAAGGCTCATGGGCTAATGGTTGTGGGAAAAGGCTAGACTTATTAATGTTTCTTTTTTTTATAGGAAATGTAATTCAACCAATAAAAAGAAGGGAGTATATGGGGATTGTACAGATTTAATTTCTTGACAATGGACAAGGAAGCTGTTTATATAGGGTTTTTCCTAATAATGTTTGTTTGATCAAGTTTGTGGAAAGGGCTGTTGTTGCTCCTCCAACTTCATTTTTCATATCTACTGCATATCAAATTTGTTCGTTAGCTTCTCTCTCCACTTTCGATGAAATTAGCATTATTTCTTGCAACAAAAAATAGGAAAAATTAGTATCAAGTTAAAATAAATAATAAAAAATTAATATTAAATAATATCCCTAAAGATGAAAAATGAAGGCATGAATTAATCATTTTCTTTAAAAGGCTTCATTCTATTAATTTAGTAAGTTTTTATGCTCATGTTACCTTTTTTTTTTTTTTTTGAACAATTTGTCATTATTTACATGTATATATGGAGAAGGGGGGAAATGAATTCAATGCGACTTAAACACGTCACCTATAGAGGTGAACAGCTCTAACCTATAATCCAATACCATTAGGACGGAACAGGCCATTCATGCTCATGTTACCTTTAAAATATAACAACTCAACATTTTTCATTGTTCATTGTGATTTTACAAGTTTTGCATTATTGTAAAGTAAGATCCGCACACTTTTGTTTTCCAATAAAGATGGGACTTACATACAATATAATATAGAATAAAGAATTGAAAATTTGTATAGACAAATGGAGGAGGCTGCCTCTAGACAGGCTTTTGAAAATATAACAGAAAATAGCAGCATAATTGCATAAATTATATACGTAATGGAAAATTTTAAAACTTGTAACTGGTAGGTTTTGAATAAAAATTAGTTTACTATTTGAATAAAAATCATTAAGGAAATATAATTACAATTTTTAAATAAATATCCATTACTGCTTCTCCACCAATAAGCTAAAACTAGATTGAATGACGATTTTTAAGAAGCCTGTCTGACTCTTCAAAAGCCAATTTCAACTTCTGTAAGGTTGGAACATGAAGTTACATTTTAATGTATACAGCAATACTCAATCCAATTCCCTCAACAAAATATGTCTCCAAGTCCATATTGCTTTCCAATTAATGGAACAATAGAAGAAAAACCAAAGAAAATTACAGAGGATATGGTATAGAAATTTGTAAAGTTACCGACTAGGCAACCAAGCTCTGGAGAGAACAGATATTTATGAAACCTTCATTCAATTGCAGTGTAGGTTGTTCTGCAATGGTACAAAAAGAATGATGACAACAATATGTTGTCTTCCTTGTGAACAAAATCCATCCAATCTCTAAACCTCTTTCTTTCAATTACAACATGTGTGCCAAGACAGCACAAATCAGAGAAGAAATGAAAATCAGTCTTAAGCTTCCTGTGCATTCTAAAGGAATATGATTCACAACAACGTATCTTTTCCTCGAACGATGTGAAAGATGAACCTACATGAGTTTGTAGTAGCATTTGCCTTCAGAGAGAAGAATTTGATAGCCTTTGCCACAGGGACACTTGAAATGAACCACCAAACATTCCCCTGTTTTCTCCACCCACACAGCTTCTTCAATTTCTTCTTCTTCATTCTCATCCTGCAAACCAGTTACATTTTCCTTGTTACCACTTTCTTGGTAACCAAACAGATTATAGTAAGGATAAATGAATGTTGTCTGCCAAGCAAGATCAAACCTTTGCTGGATCTTTAGTGACTCTCGGTTCCTCACTTTCCCGGATTTCATCCAGCCACTCATTCATCTCCTTCAGACGATCCTTCATCCTCTGCCACCTCTGCCATTAATCAACAATTTCAAGAAATCGCGATAAAAACAGGAAATGCTAAAGAAAAAGATTGCAAATTTGCAGTGAGTGAAAGAAACCCATAATAGTTCAAACCCCTAATCACACAGTTAGAGCAAAAATAGAAATCAACACAATTGATACAGACCCAAGAATCGTGCAAGAAATGTTTAAAACCCCCCACAGATACAGACCTGGATATGGGGACTCTCTTCCCTGGTGATTTCTTTCGAGCTGGGAGACCTGGTGAAGGACTTGTCCGGTGAGGGAGTGGCGTCCACCATCAACCGCCTCCGGACTGGGGGCTTCGGCGGCAGTGAAGAGGGACCTCCTCTAGGCGGCAGTGTGTCCGCCACAATCTCGGCATCCTCCGGGGGTGGTTGCGACACCAAAGAATCCAGTGGCTGGAAGTTTGATGACATTGGAGGGCTATAGGGATCAGAAACGTAGCGGCGATGGGGAGGGGAAGATTGGGTGGGAATTGGGACAAGGGGAGTAACAGAGAAACCCGAGAGCGAAGTGGATAACCTCGGTGGGGTGTAACGACCAGAAAGGCAGCGGCGAAGGGTAGGGAAAGATTGGGTTTCGGGGGCAGCTGAGGGATGGGGAAGAACGGAGGAAGCTGCGAGAGATGGACCATGGAGGTTGGGTTTCTTGGAGTCGCGTTCCGCGGAGGGTTCAGGGGAGACCCGGGAGGGGCGTTTCATGGAGGAGCAACTGCATTTGCAGCAGCAGGCAGAGCTGGGATTGGCTGGTTGGTTGTTGTAGTCACGGCAGAGAGGGGAGACATCAACGTCGACAGGGGATTCTTGAGGCGGTTGTTCTTCGTCGGGCATTTCGCCGATCAGATCTTGGCGCGAGCCTTTCATGATCGATGATTGCTCTCTTTTGAACTTCGTTGGTTGAAGAAGGCCACGGTCTTTAAAAGCTGATTCTATAAAGCATCTGGGCCAGGCCCATGATCCTTAGAAAGCCCATAATTGATGAGTTGAAGCTTCCAGCCCATTGTCTTTTGAAGCCCATAACTTAAGTACTGCAAGATTCTAATTGGCAATACGTCATACTCGCCCCTCAAATAGAAACGTATGTACAAATTTACCCCTAAAAAGGATAAATTGCCTCGACTAAGAAATCACTCATTATTAACCATGTGATGTCATCACAAGTTATTTTTTTATTAAAAAATACTTAAATGACAAATAAATTTTTGACGCATGATAATATTACATATTAAATAAAAATAATGATTAATTTATCTTTATTTTCTTTGAGGGATGAATGCGAATCTATTCGTATCTTTCTATTTAAGAGACAAATTTGAGGGTTTTGCCATTCTAATTCAACAAAAATTTCCATTATCAATCTGAGCACTCGCAACAACAATCCAACTCAATGTAAAAGTTGTATAGCATTTGGCTAAAAAATTTGAGCATGGGACTCGCATTCTTGAATCAGTCTCAACACTCGAAATGACTATTAAGACAGTATGCATTACCATGAATGTCTAATGTTTGAAATTGACAAAAAGAGGGAGAATGTAAGAGTGATCCGGTACCATATGCAATGGGAAGCTACTCAACCTGGCACAGCTTTCTCAGAGTTATGGAGATTCTCCTCTTTTGTTTTAATTCCTGTCCTTCCCACATTTGAAACCCTGGCTTTCGATTTATCTCATGTTTCCAGAGATAGCGAGCTGGTCCGGACATTAGAATTAATGACCCTGGAGTCAGGTAAACAGGCATCTTCTTCATAGATGGATGATTTTCACTTCCCTCAACGATGTCACAAACTTCTTCAACTTGAGAAAAGTGCATCACGCATGATGACTCCAATGAAATGATGGCAATCCCATCTTCAAAACGCATGAGGTCAACGTGTGCACAGATTCCCTGCACATTAAGCATGGATGAGTTTATATTAGATCGAATGTCTGGCTTTGATGGCTTTGATAGGGATATAACTTAGCAACTGAATATAAGATTATCGAACCTCACCTGGTTGGTATGCATTTGCAATAAGTTGATCAAATAAAGGTTCTCTGCACAATAAAATTGATGGCAATACACAGGCTTCCATGCCACTGTCAGAGACAACCAAGTCTTTAGATTCAGAAATGTGATCACCAAAAATGACGGCATCACAAATAGAATCAGAAAGTTCAGTCGCCCATTGTGGAAGATTCCCAAACCTCATGGCCTGCAGAAAAGAAAAGGACCAAACAAAAAGGAATGAAAAGAGGAAGGAGACATTCAGTTATGACAACCAAAAGCACAACAGAGTAGCCAAGCTGAAATCAGCACCAACAACAAGGCTGACTGAAGCAATCTCCAAGAAAGAACTTTCAATGATTTGGAGGATTTCAGGTGATAAATTAATGAGAATAGTTTACTGAAATAGCCAAACTGTCACATATGCCATCTGACAAAGAGCAAGAAAAGTTTTAAAATAGTCATTCTACTAATATTCAATTATGAACTCCATCCAGGCCTTTCCATCACATTCTGTTGGAACATTATGTTTCCTAATTAATTAGGTCCTTGTAGAATAGGAGCCAATCAATATTCAGAAAAATTATAGGATCCACTATTCTCCTTCAATATCATCAGCAAACACTCAATGACCCAGAAAGCAAAAATCAAACATTCCTTACTAAATACATTTCAGAACTAAATGGGCATTGCAGACCTAGCAGTAGTAGCTTGGGGTTAATATCACAATAACAATGACAGAAAGATCATGGCATGGGGGTATGGCACGGCTTTGCAAAACTGAGGCAGGAAATGAGTAACTAAAAAGTCAACATTATCAAAATTTTCATCTCCATCAACATCTGATGAATAGAGCATGCAAATTCAGCCATTAGAAATGCCCACATTACAAACACCAAACATTGTACCAACAAACCTAGGCAATCTAAATTCTATCATCACAACATTGAGAGAATCAAACATCTATAATCACATGCTTAGTAAATCCCCCAAATTCAAATGTTAAAGATATAGTCATAGGTTGCGCAGGTACCTGATTCTGAGAAGCTTCGGTGAACCATCCCTCTGCAAACAAAAGAGCATAAACGGATCATAATTCGAAGAATTGAACTCTTCGTATTCTTTACTAATCATGAAGCGGAGAATGCAGGAATGAGAATTAAACGAACCATTCAGGACGGAGGCGAGCAGGGATGCTTGTTGTTGAGGAGAGAGAAAGTCCCGGCACAGCCATAATCCGTCAATTCCCTGGATCGGTTCCCAAACAGAAACCGAAACCGCATCGCCGTCCTGCGGCCGCCGCTGATCGGAGTCTTCACTGTCGGAGCTTTCACCAAACACTGTCCGGAGAAGTTCCTTCTGATCATCCATCCACGAAGCCGATTTTCACCGGCCTCAATCGCTCGATCTCTTGATTCTCTTCTCCTAGAAAATCTGAAAATGTCCAATATGAAGTCTGTTATTTTTCTTTATTTAAAAATACAAGATTTTCGTAATTTTAAATTAAGTAATAAAGTTTTATTTTTTTATTTATGAAATGAATTTTGATTTTTTTTTAATTTAAGAATATAAATTTTGTTATATTTTTATTTGAGTTACTATTTTTCATGCCAACTGATAAATAATTAAGTAGAAAAAAATATAAAATTTATATCTTTA
>BPVZ01000022.1:2013978-2024191 GCA_020521535.1 Rubroshorea leprosula | reverse complement strand
CTATTTTGTCCCGTGTATCATTATTCTTTGGTAATTGATTATAAATGCTTGTTATTGATTATACTACTCAGAAATCATTTTCGGACAAAAAATTCTAAAAACTTTTCTTCCGGGATTGGTAGTTGGTTATTTGCTTTTATAACAGATTACCTACGTATACAATCAACTAACATATGAAATAACCAATTACTTTATTTTTTTGATCTTGGGTTCTATAATGAAGAGGAACTCTCTTTTTTATCTTTTAAGTCACATCATTTGCATATTATCTAATTCAAACTCAAAAGTCTCTTATTTCTACTAAGAATAAATTATTAATGAAGTACTTAAATGGTTGGTAATTAACTACTTTTATGCCTCAAACTCAAAATTTAAGGGGCTTTTTGGTTTCTATGGATTCCAAAATGGAAGACAAGGTAGTTAAGCAAAAATTGATACAGCTTGGCTTAGAAAATTAAATTTTCTTGCACATAAATTAAGACACAATATAATTGATCGTAAAATAAAGATAATAAATTATATCTGCAATATAATTTTTTACAAAGCAGAAGTATGTGGTTATACAAATATAATTAATTATTTCTTCTTTATAATCAATTACACTACTTTCTTAAAAATAAAAAAAATAAAAAAAAAAAAATAACCCGAACCAAACTTTCGAAAGAAAGTGGCAATATAATCCATTACCTTTCTTTTATAATCAATTATATTATGTATCAATTTGTGTGTTAAAAATTTTAGTTTTCTAAGCCAAGTTGTATGAATTTTTTGTCAACTACCCTAAATTCTTTTTACAAGATCCATAGTAACCAATCAGGCCCTTAACTTCCTAAGCTAAGTCATTTGCTTGTTAGCTCAGACTCCCTAGAAATATTTTTTCTGGGAATGGTGCCCACCAAACATGCCCTTTAATTCAGAATTTATTTTCGATTCATGGTCAATTTTTCATATTTTGTTTTTTATTTGAAATTATTAATTGATATTTTTTCATATTTTAAGAAAGACAATTAATTTTTTCCCTTTTATAACCCTATCATTATCTCTTAACTTTAATCATTAATTTTTTTTAATGGTAATATAGGTAACAACATAAATTGTCTCAAATCAATAATTTTGACAAAACAAAAAAAAACACACAACTACTGCTTCTGTTTATTTTTACTAGTCCTAATTTGACTTTTTGACTCTTTATCTTTAAATTTCAAATGAAAATTTAATTTATATGAACAATAATTGAAAATTATTTTTTTCTATATGAAGTTCTCGTCAAGTATTTTTATTTGATTGAAAAAAAATTTTCAATTATTATTTATATAACATATTAAATTTTCAATTAAAACTTTTGTCTAAAAAACTTAAAAAGTTAAATTAAGAATATTAAAAATGAATTATAATGTAACAAAGGAAATATCTTTAAAAAAATTCTTGGCTGATATCTTAAAACCCTAGCCACCAAACTAAGGTTCCTTGCTAATAGAAGGCGTCGAAAGAAATTGCTCCCTTGTTGGAGCAGTATGTTCTCTCCTTGTGAGAGCAGTGATTTCTCCTTTTGTGGGAGTATTGGTGCTTTTATGTGTTGTTGTAGATGACGGTTGGTTGGTTCTTTTTTCTCTGTTGTATGGCTAAGGTTCTGCAACATTTCAAGAAAATTAGGGCATGAATTTTCTAGTTCGTTTGGTTGCCTAGAAGGATCATGTTAGGGATTGGGCTTCTCTAGAGTGAAAAAGATTAGGCTTTGTTTGGTTGTCCAGATTTTTGTTTCTTTTCCTCTTTGCTCTTTAATTGTGTGTTCCCATTTTCCCCTTTCCTTCCTCATCTCAAGTAGGGATGGACATTTGGGTGGTTAACCGAATGGTCAACAGGAAGCTGACTCAAAAAAGTGAATTTAGGTCAATACTAATGATATTTGAGTTTTTAGGCTCGGGTTTAGTATTACTTGAATAAATTTTAGATCAGTTTCAAATGAGCTTTTCACTAAGTGAAAATTGGAAATAGACCTCATAGAAACCAAATTGGAGGCCAAATTTTTGTGTGCCAAAAAATTTTTTTTGAAAAGGAGATGAAATAGCAAAAAATTCTAAAACTTCACTGTCAGTTGGTCACCTCTGTGCCTCAACATTTTAAGATTCCCTTTCCACCCAAAATTTTTCTCTTTCCAAAATCAGATCTAAAAATCTAATTTCCCACCATCCCTACCATTCCACAATGATGTTATTCAACCACTTTTTTTTTCATAAGTATGAAAGGATTTAGACATCATATTACCATACTGTTCATCTTTTTCTCTTTTGAACTTCAGCCTACTTCTAAAACTCTCTTTTTCATGTCCTTTTCTCTTCGTAGCATCATTGGTACTATTGCCGCGTAGTACACTTTCTACTACTAACCTTAATTTTTTTCCCTATTTCTCCTTGATCCTTCTCTAGTTGTGAAACCCAAAACTCAATCCCTACCTTTCAGTTCTCTTCTCTAAATTCTTATTCTCTCCCTTCAACTTTTGTCAATGGTTGCTGATAGAGGTTCTAAATCTTCTATTAACTATGGCATGAAATGTAATCCATTGCTTTAAAAAAAAAAGTTTAATGTTTGCTAGTAAAAACCAAAACCAAGTATGAAACAACCGATTATTATGGTAATTGAACCCAAAAAAAAAAAAAAAAAGGTAAGTATGGTTTAGGTTTTGGCCCTTAAAGAGGAAAAAAATTTTGGTTACTTTTAAATCCAAAACCGGTTTTTGCCCACCCCTAATCTCAAGTGTTAGGCCCGGAATGTCTCCCCTTAAAACCCATGTTTAGTTGTTGCTGCTGCTGAAATTGTTGGGCTTGGAGATGGGCCGTTTTTTGGCTGGCTAAGTCCCACGTACAACAGGGACCAATGTTATAAAGACATGACTTGGTGGGTTGGAAGATGGGTGTTGAATTGATGCTGAACTTCCAAGACCTTGAAAATTTGGAATGTTTCTACTGCTACTAGTGGCTATCTTATTCCAAATGTAAAGGCCCTGATCTAAACGTTTAAGAATTTATTAATTAGGTTCATTAAATTTTAATTTTATTATTTTTATCCTTAAATTCTTATTTAATTTTATATTATTTTAGTTTATTTTTTAATCAATATTTCATCTTGCCCTCGTAGAAAGATATTGTCTCATAGTTGCTGCTTCAAAGGAAAGAGACTTAAGTTTCGTTTGGAATATCTATGTAATGCAATAACTGTAAGTTTTTTTTGTTTTTTTTTTTTTTATCTTTTTACTATTTAAAATTACACTTAAGTTATTAAAAGACCAAAAAACATATAGCCACAACTCTAATGCAGCGTTCACAAACGGAGGACTACCCTACACCTATTACTTTGATGGAAATCAAAATAAAAATCTACCAATAATATAGATAATTTCAAAGATAATCTCCTTTTAATAGAATTAGTGCATGTGTTACTTATACATTTTTAAAATTTTTATAATTATTTTATAATTATTGTTATATAAATTTTTATAATTATTTTCAAAAGAAAGAGACTTAAGTTTCGTTTGGAATATCTATGTAATGCAATAACTGTCAGTTTTTTTTGTTTTTTTTTTTTTAATATTTTTACTATTTAAAATTACACCTTTTTTTTTTTGAACTAAGGGGAATTGTAGGGGAAGGCGAAGTAGTGCCTGGGTGTAAAACTCAAGACTTGCATGTCATAACACGTTTCACGTAAGTTATGATCACTAAACCACATAGTGCTAAATGTAATGCAATAAACTGCCAGTTTTTTTTTAAATATTTTTACTATTTAAAATTACACTTAAGTTATTAAAAGACCAAAAAACATTTAGCCACAACTCTAATGCAGCATTCACAAACGAAGCACTACCTTACACCTATTACTTTGATGGAAATCAAAATAAAAATCTACCAATAATATAGATAATTTCAAAGATAATCATAATCTCCTTTTTATGGAATTAGTGCATGTGTTACTAATTATTAAAAGAATTTTTCCTTAAACAAAAGTTGAATACGAGCCAACCACCACAATATTCTCAAAATAGGTCACCAGTTTTGTTTTTCTAAAAGTTGTTTTCAATTTTTAAAGAGGTAGAAGATGAATCTTCAAACTTGTTGCCTCTAGAGTTGATATTTTACCGAATATCTGTATTTTATAAATTGCAATTTTATACATTTTTAAAATTTTTATAATTATTTTATAATTATTGTTATATAAATTTTTATAATTATTTTCAAAAGAAAGAGACTTAAGTTTCGTTTGGAATATCTATGTAATGCAATAACTGTCAGTTTTTTTTGTTTTTTTTTTTTTAATATTTTTACTATTTAAAATTACACCTTTTTTTTTTTGAACTAAGGGGAATTGTAGGGGAAGGCGAAGTAGTGCCTGGGTGTAAAACTCAAGACTTGCATGTCATAACACGTTTCACGTAAGTTATGATCACTAAACCACATAGTGCTAAATGTAATGCAATAAACTGCCAGTTTTTTTTTAAATATTTTTACTATTTAAAATTACACTTAAGTTATTAAAAGACCAAAAAACATTTAGCCACAACTCTAATGCAGCATTCACAAACGAAGCACTACCTTACACCTATTACTTTGATGGAAATCAAAATAAAAATCTACCAATAATATAGATAATTTCAAAGATAATCATAATCTCCTTTTTATGGAATTAGTGCATGTGTTACTAATTATTAAAAGAATTTTTCCTTAAACAAAAGTTGAATACGAGCCAACCACCACAATATTCTCAAAATAGGTCACCAGTTTTGTTTTTCTAAAAGTTGTTTTCAATTTTTAAAGAGGTAGAAGATGAATCTTCAAACTTGTTGCCTCTAGAGTTGATATTTTACCGAATATCTGTATTTTATAAATTGTAATTTTATACATCTTTAAAATTTTTATAATTATTTTATATGGACTCATTATTCAATCTTATGCGAAAAAATCTAATCAATTTAAAGATTTCAACAGAACAGTTAGACCAAACAAGCTCTAGCGAAATAAACTTTATTAATTAACATTGTCATGAAATAGAAGAAAAAGGTTTTTTTTTTTTTTTTCTGAAAAGAGACTAGAAATAATCTCTAAGGAACAATAGTCCCAATGCGTCAACCAAGAGCCAAGTAATTTTTATTTATTTATTTATTTTTGAACAAGGGCAACTGAGGAAAAAGAGGATAAGAAGATTGCTAGTGTAACCGTTAAAACTTTAATATTTACCAAGAGTTTAGTACACTTAAACCAATGCAGCCAAAGCTGCGACGCAAGAGCCAAGTAATTGGAAAGCCAAATAATGTTGTAGCTCCCACTTTTTTTTTTTCTTTTTTTATCAACCCAAATACAAAATTAAATTTGTGGAAATACAAAATTAAATTTGTGGAAATACAAAATTAAATTTGTGGAAATACAAAATTAAATTTGTGGAAATTCAAATGGTAATCAATCTACACAAATTCAAAACTTTATGAGAGAGGTCATAGCGTTCTGACAATAAGGTAATCAATCGAGAGGAGCAAAATTTACTGCTCCAACACAATTGAATTAAACCCAGCAGAATGATATGCTCCTGGAAAAACCAACACAAACTCCCCAGAACGATGAATACAGCCATAAACAGGCACATCCCTTGGAGTCATGGACTTCCAAGACGAAGGGGAATAAATCCAGGGCCTGCATCAAATATTTTTTTTTCTTCATGGCATAAATGAACTATGTATACAAAATAATGATGAAAGGTAAACTATTACATTACCCATTGTAGAGACATATGCTCAGCTAAAAATGACTTTTAACATGGCAGGCAAAATAAAATAGCTCATAACAAAAAAGCGAGGATTTAACTCAAACAAATGGCCAAAACACTGATATATTGCAGCATAACAATAACATCAACCAAAATTGCAAAATGGATACTTTAACACATCTCATCGGGCAATAAGTCAATAAGCATGAATAATCTCAACAGAAGCAGCAGTTCTATTACATGACATAAATTTAAGAATTATTCAAGCAAATGCAAAACTTAAAATGCATACCACTGGCAGCCTACCTAGAGAGAGACAGAGAGCTGAAGGGAACTAGTACATAGAATAGTTGTCACTAACTCCAGGTCGGATGCTTTTGTAAATTGCCTTTGCAATGGGAAGTAGAGCCACAAGAGCAATTTGAAGCTGGTCTGAGCTACTTGTTCGAACTGTGATCTGTCCACTCATCTTGTTATTCAGTCCTGCTCGAATAGCCACCTTTGAACCCCGTCCAATGGAGAACTGAGATTGAAGGTTTGCACCAAGTGCCAAGTCCCCTCTCCATTTTACTAGAGACAAGCCCAACGAGGATTGGTCCTGGCCAATTGGAAAATCTGCATCCCTGAGCCGCACTTCCAGATTGGCTCCATATGCTGAATCACCCTGGGATCTAACAGTTCCAGTGCTGCCCACCAACAGAAAGCGCTTTCCTACTGCAATCTGATCCTCTAGTTTCAATCCAGTCGCAACATTCTCACCCAAGAATGTAACAGAAAACCCAGCTGCTGTTTTGTTCTTTCTGAAATTCTTGAATTTTGTCTCCCCTCTCAGGATGTAAGCCAATTGCTTCCCCACATTTTGGATGTCAAAACCTGCCATGGTTGATCCATTCTCTCCATGCTTGGCAGAAACTGAAGAGTCCAAATGGATATTAAACTCTTTCTTGTCCTTTGTGAGTTGAAGAGCAATTGCTGCTGGTAACCGGTTCAAAATTGCCAGACTATGTTCAAGGTTAACACCATCATATCCACAATCATGGTCCCAACCATGAGTGTCCAAAACAGGCCTCGCCAGGAACTGGGAAGTTGGCTCCAAGAACCGGTACCTATAAGCTGGATTATCGGCATCAAAGGAAGGAGGAAGGATCATATCAGGCAATGGAACTGGCACAGAGGCTGGACCTCCATCTTCTTGATCAGCAGCTTCCCCCATATCACCATATTCACCTGCCACAGGCTTTCCTTTTTTCTTCATCTCTCTCATTCTCCTTATCTCCTCTCTCCATTGCTTTTTCTGCAGGAGCTTTACACGATAGTCATACTCTTCAAGATATGCCTTCCTTTGTTCCTTACTAAGCTTAGCAAGTTGAGCTTTGTTAAGAGGCCTGAAAGGTGGAAGTTGGTCATATTCATCTTCATCTTCTTCTTGATCAGAATCAGACAAATCTGCCATGTCAATATCAGAGTCACCATTGTCACCACCATGATCAGTCGAGAGTTTTGGGTGAGACCGAGACTGCAATAACCAAGATAACAAATATGGAAGAGGAGGTGAGCGGACACGGAAACCAAAGAGCTTCCGATGGTCTATAGGTTCTTGAGGTTTTGAGAGGGAGCTAGCCTCAGATAAGATCTTTATGGAGAAACATAACAGCAACAACTGAGGTCTCCAACTCTGACCATTGGGAAGCACCTTATGGCCATCTCTATTCCTTCGACAGGAAGGATGGTTTTCAACAAGAGAAACTGGATTCATCAAACTTGGATTCATCAGACGCAGATCGCCTACAGCATGGCCAATAGACTGCTGAACAACATGTGAACGCTGGCCAACAAAAATCTCATAACTCAAGGGCGAGCCAGATGGTCCATCTGGAGGTGCAGATGCAGCATGGGTCAGTGTGACTATTGCATTTCGCCATATAGAAGAACCAAGGGAACTGGTGATAGATCTTAACAATGGACGGTCATTAAGATCCCTGGTTTGCGTATCCAGGCGATCAACATAGAGCACAATATCAGGAGGGCAACTCTTTGTTAAATTCTTTATAGAAGCTAGGACCTGGCGGTTATCACGTTGTTCCATAGCTGAAGATTTCAGACCCGGGGTATCAATGACTGTAATCTTAACCCCATCTACTATTCCAGTTACCTCCTTCACAGCAGTAGTGGCAGGCTCAAATGCGTGGGTTGAGGCCTTCTCCTCACCAAACAATGAATTAATTGTAGCGCTCTTTCCCACCCCAGTTTTACCAAGAACCAGTATGTTTAAGGAAAAGTTTAAATCATCTTTTCCTTCTGCTTCAAGCTGCAGAGCTGTATTCTTTGCAGAATCAAGGCTAAACATCTGACTGTTTGGCTTCCCTGCAACAAGTGCCAATCGATAGAGAACCTGTGCCACTATTTGATCTTCAAGAGAATGCCCAAGCCTCTGAACAAGCCTCAAGAATTTCACTCTTATCTGCTGCAACTTTTCCAGCTTCTTTTTCTCTTCTTCACTCAAACTGACCTCAGAGTCTCTAACAGTCATGGGGGTGGTAGAAGTGAACAAGTTGGGACGGTTTGACCGTGAGGCAGGTTTCATATTACCAAGTGAGGATCCCAAACCAGCAGGACGTTCAACAGAGAAAAGCCTGGATCCATCTTGGGACGTTATGGTAATGCCACCACCATCAGAGTCAGCACCTGTTGCTGCCTTCAAAAGGGCTGCCAAAGCAGCAGGATCAAATAACTTCTTTCCATCCCCTTCCTCATCAGTGTCTACTTCTTCATCTGAGTCAGTAACAACCTGGCCATCAATTCTCAGGGAATGACCATTAGAACCCTCAGCAAAAGAGTGAGAACCAGCACCAGAGCTCTGTTTCAACTCCTCCAAGAACCTTTTGGCAGCTTTAGAGCTCTCAAGGATCATGTCATCAGGTTCCCCATCTGTAACGGAGCCATCAATCTCACCTTCTTCGTCTTCAGCCTCTGAATCAATTTCTGTTTTAGAAACTTTACTCAATTCTGCAGACTTGGAAGGACCAGACTCATCTAACAACCTGTCGGCTAATCCTCTGCTCTGAGAGTCAGTGACTAAATTCACTGATTCATGAACTGCAGTTGTTTGTGTGGATTCAGTATCCAGGCTTACATTTTGAGTTGCATCTGCTGCATTTACATTCACGTCAGACAGTTTGTTTGGAGAAGCAAACGCCTCAACATTAGACTCATTTGCACCTATTCCAGTAAATGGCTTCTCCTTGTTACCGGCACTCCCAAACTTCTTGTCATCCTGCTCATCTGGTGTCATTCCATCAACAATAAAATTCGCAGTCTCAGAATTACCCTTTTCTTCAGCATCAACATCAACTTTGCGTTCACTAGTCTCCACCATTGTGGTTTCAATGTTGCCCTGAACTAAATGGTCAACATTTCTGTCTCCCACAAAACCTGCCTCTCTACTTTCTTTTGGTTCAGCTTCAGCTTCAGCAAATTTTTTGTCATTAGAAACCTCACTTTTCTCCTCTTCAACACTCTTTCCACCATTCAGTTCAGATTCAGTAACTTTCATATCCAGCTTCGCCACCTTAAACTCACCCAAATTTTCCTTCCCCTCCCAGTTCAAGTCACCCCTTTCTCCCTCAAGCTTATCAACTAAAGCTTCACCTCCACTCCCCTGTAGAGACTCACCACCACCCCCAAATGATTCCTCTTTCAAAACCCTAACCTTCTCTAAAATTTCATCGTCATCGTCAACATTAGCCGACACATTCTCCGTCGGCAAAACAACCTTAGACATCAAAAATTCCGATGAATCAAAAAAAGGGACACCTTTATCTCCCCCTCCAATTGTCTTCTCCCCAGCCGGTCCCATAACAGTCGGCCTCTTCGCCGCCTCGAACTCCTCTCCACCACTGGCAAAACCCCCATTTTCATGCCCACCATTATGACCTACATCAATATTTTCATCATCACCAACCTCAAAATCCCAGAATTTCAAAAAAAAGAAGCAAGCATAAAATCATTAAAACACAAAAGATGAAGAAATTGCTTTGCACCTGATGAGTTCGACAGTTGTGACGCAGTCCCTGACGCAGCAACATTTGGCTCCATGGCTAAAAGCTTTCGCCTTTCGATTACCCAGAAACCGCAAGCGAGAGATTGATTAGGGTTTTGGGTTTTGAAAGTGGGTGGTTAGATTTTTGAGAGCAGAGAATTCGGATTGGGTTTTTGTTTGATACTTAGAAGTTGAAGAAGGTGGGGGTTAAGATAAGGTAGCGTTTGTGTTTCACAAAATTCGCTGCGGACTGCAGCCGTTTGGAGTGATGGTAAAAACAGGGCTGCGTTGGGAAGTTTTCGATGTTTTATATGAAATTCGAAATGACACCACCGCCCTTATCGAAACTTTTTGGTGTAGTAAATATTTTGTCTGCTGTGGATTTTTTTGGAATATAAATCCTTTAGAAGAAATGTGTAGAAT
>BPVZ01000022.1:1992009-2003542 GCA_020521535.1 Rubroshorea leprosula | reverse complement strand
AAATAATGCAATAATTGAAAGTTCATAGGAACTAAGAAAATTCGGAACATTATGGTAAATAATAATCTAAATGGTAATAACCAAGAGGCTTTTTACATAATAAATATAGTTATAGGGATTAAGTTTTTTTTTTATTATTATTATTATCTTGGTTGCACAATGAAAGTAATCATATTTCATTTCTTATTTTACGCCATTTGTATGTCACGTGATTCGGACTCAAAATCTCTTACTTCCCGCGGAGTAAGATGACTATTGAATTATTTACATAATTGACTGTAATTGAATGTTAGAAATCATAATACTAACAAGAACTTGGTGGAATTTATACTTATTAATTTAAAATTTTTAATTTGAAATTAAGATCTAAAGTTTAAATATTTGTATTGCCAAGCAGTTAATCTTTCGATATACAAAAAAATCATAATAAAAAAACTAAAATACTTTTAATGAATTAACATAAAAAGAAAAATAATAAGAATTAAATTAATTTGGTATCTATTAATTTAAAAATCTTAATTTAAGATAAAAGTTAAATATTTAAATTTTTATAATCCAAAACAATTAATTCTTTGATATATAAAAAAATGCATAAAAGGAAAATTTATTAAGATAATATTAGGGACAGAAAAATTTAGATATCTTGATAATTTAAATATAAAAAAATGAAAAACTAAAATCCTTTTAATCATTTAATATGTAATAAAGGATTTATTAATAAATGTTAAACAATTTCAAGAAAAAATCTTCACATTTAAAATATTAACACATACAATATTAATAAAAATTTTATAAAAATATTTAAAATTTTATCTAATTTATACTTTTAAGTACAAATTAAATTATAATTAATATATTTTTTAATATTAATTAATATAAAAATAATAAAAATTAATATTTACTTTTTCATAATACTGCACATATCATTTTAATTAATTAAATAATTAAATAAATATCTAATTTTTTTTTTAATAACAATTAATATTAAAAATATATTCTTAATATCTGCCTAACCCCACATGTTAAGAAAAACCCAATATTTAAAGGGTGTGAAGCAAAAATCTTTAAAGTGTTAGGAACATCCGATTTTCACTTCCTCAGGATACAGGAACTTGGGTAACTGCTCGCTCCGCAATCATTCATCTCTTTTATTTTCTCTCGATTCTCTCTACGAAGCCTTCCCGTCTTTAGATCAGAGAACCGGAGAGACCCTCACGCAGAGCGAGACGATGGTCGAAACCCGGCGGAGCTCTTCCTCCTCCAAGCGCCCCATCTCGGGGCCCCAAGCCTCGCTTCCTTCATCCCATAAGCGATCTAAGGTCCTACGTTTTCTTTTGTCCCCGTTTCTTTCCTTTGGAAATTGACGTACTTTATTAATCTTTTTATCTGTGCATGCGGATGGGGAATTTGGTTGCTTTTCTTGGGTTTTAGATTTGAATCTGGCACTAATTTTGTTATTGGTTGGTTCCGGTTGACTGGTATGGTAGGCATCTGAGCCGGCGTTCTTTTCCAACAGCGATTCTTCAGTTTCGGCGCCGCCGATTGAAGCCCTAAACCCGAACAACGAACCTGAGTCGGATGTCAGGGGGCCTGAGCCGCAATCGTCTGATCCCCGTGTTACTGATGTGGCTGGGTCTGAGAAGAGTGCCGATGCTGTTGTCGAGGAGGATGCCTTGGTGACGCCTGGAGCTCAAGGTTGGATCTTTTAATCGGTTTTCTTCTTCTTCTTTTTTTTTTTCGGTGTTTTTGGAGATTTGTTATTGGGGGGCTGATTTTCGGTTACGCTTTGTGTTAGGTGAGGCTGCTGTGGATGCGGTGAAATCAGTGCCGGTTGGTGCAGGGTTTAATGGACGTGGCAAGAAGAGGTCTGCGAAGCAAGCGAAATTGAGTTCTAAAGTTCCATGGGGGAGGCTTGTTCCCCAGTGCTCGCAGGTTTCTATTGAACTTTGCATTCCATTTCGTATGAGCTGATGGTTCCTTGCATTCAATGTTTGGTTGATTGAGATTTATGTGGGGATTGTCGGTCTTTACTCTTTAACATAGAGGTTAAGCAATACCAGACGCCTTCCTTGTTCTGTTGCTAGGTTTTCATTTTGCCTGTACGTAGGCATGTTGGTGTTTTAAAGTCTTGCATGTTCTGTGCTTCAATGTTATATGCATTCTTATTTGTTTTGTTTTGTTTTTATGGCCTAGGCTAAAGCATTCTTGGTATTAGTATTTGAGGATATGAATTTTGGTATTTGAGGATACCAATTTTAGATTGATCATAACGTATAATCCTGTCTTGAATGTCTAGTTTGTGAGAAGCTGCTTATAGCTCAGGCCGCTTATCAATATCTGGATGACATAACTCTGCAGACTGCACTATAACTTTTGGTTTATTGTTTGCTCTCATTTAGGTAATGGATATGCAATGCCCACGCATATGAATTTTACAAATGGTCAAAAACCAAATTTACTAGCTTTTATAAAAATTTGCCTTTTTCTCCAGCTGAAAGATTAAGGAGATTTCTTTAGATAATGGTTATCATGAAGAACATCCATTATTATTATTATCATTATATTTTTGTTGTTGCTATCGGTTGCCAGAAAGAGCGACTCTAACTTAACCTTTGTTTTGATGCTGATTTGCTAATTTTCTTTTTATTTCTTTCAAATTCACTCATTTCAGAATCTTCACTTGAATATGTTTGCGAACACTTTCACTGTTGGTAATAACCGTCAGTGTGATTTATGGCTTAAAGATCCAAGTATCAGCAATATTTTGTGTAAAGTGAAGCACATTGAGGTATCCTCTTTGCAAAATTTTGGACCACAAAGCCATTTGCTCATGATTCATTTAACTGCATCACTATTGGTGGTGCTGATTTTTCATATTCTCCATGTAGCGTGATGGTTCATCTGTAGCTGTACTGGATATCATTGGCGGCAAGGGTTCTGTGCAGGTGAATGGAAAGATTTTCCGTAAAAATAGTAGTATACTTCTAAGTGGAGGAGATCACTTGGTTTTCAGCAGTACCAGCGATTATGCTTATGTATCCATTTTAACATCTTTAATACAGTGTCTTTTGAGTTTCCCATTTTACTCAAACAAATATTTATGCAGTAATTTATTGTGCTTGTCACTTTATATAACTTGGATTGTCCTAGTTAAGGTGCTTACCTGGGCAGTAGCCACTAAGGTGAGTCATCTTTAATGTGGCTGTCACGTTCTCTCTTTTGGAAGTGTCTTTTAAGGCATTTGAATACTAGAAATAAACAGTAAGCTAAGGTGTCAAAAGAAGGTACATATAACTTCTTTTATTTCCTTAACAAGAACAAAGATTTTCATGGAGCTCACCAACAATAAATTAGGTGGTCCCAGCATGCCTTCTTCAGTAAGTGTTTTAGAAGCCCAGACTGATCCAATGAAAGGGATTATTGAAGCAAGATCAGGGGACCCATCTGCTGTTGCAGGAGCAACAATTTTAGCATCAATCAAGGAGAATCCAGATGTGCCCACTATACCTTCTGGATGTGATGTTTCAGATGATTGTATTCCAGAAGTTGATATGAAGGATAGTGTCAGTAACAATGACGCATCTGGTGCTTCTTCAAGGGAGAACACCATTGCCCCACCATCTGACGCTGCCAATGAAAACCAAAACCATGACGGGCTTGGATTGGATGATAGCATGGATGCTGAAAATGGGAAGCTTCCTGGTGCCGCATACCAATTAAAGCCGCTCTTGCAGATTCTTGCAGGTTCATCTTCTTCTGATTTTGATTTAGGTGGCATTGCTAAAATTCTTGATGACCCAAGGGCAGGACTCCTTAGGGATTTTGAACGTCCAACAGCTTTGACATCAACCAGGAAGCAAGCATATAAAGATAGTTTACAAGAAGGAATTCTCAATCCCGAAAATATAGAAGTCTCATTTGAAAATTTCCCATATTACTTAAGGTGATTATATTGCCTTCAATTTTTAACTAGCTCTTGGATTGAAATTTCATTTTCTTGTTCCATTTTCTAACTAATCCTATTTATTTAGAGGCCAATTTTTGTATGTGCTCAGTCTTGGTTTTCATGTGGAAAGTATTTTGCAACCACAGTATTCTTCTTATGTCCTCAGTCCTTGATGGACCTAGTTTATTTTTGTATCACTGCATTTGGTGTGATTGGAGCTTTGGATACATTTCTTACTTGAAATTTTGGCTCTAACAGTGAGACAACAAAGAATGTTTTGATATCTTCCACTTATGTGCATTTGAAGTGTAATAAATTTGCAAAGTATGCATCAAATCTTCCTACGATGTCCCCTCGCATATTACTTTCTGGTCCTGCAGGTTTGTCTGGCCTTTTCTGCTAATCTATTATGCCAATTTATGTTTCATTTTTTTCCTTCCTAGCAGTTTCTGGTTCCGAATGTAACTTCATTTTCTGTTGAATATTTAATAGGGTCAGAAATATATCAGGAGACATTGGCAAGGGCACTTGCCAAATATTTTGGTGCTAGATTGCTGATTGTTGAATCTCTTCTATTGCCTGGAGTAAGGTTCTTTGAAACTTGGTTGGATTGTTCTAACATAAATCTGTTAATTTTGTTTTATGCAGATGATGGTTGCATTAGCAGTTTGCTCATTTCCCACATTATTTTATAGATTTCATTGTTTTTGATGTAAGGCAAATTTACATTTGCTCTCTGTTTAGGGAAATTCATGGAAATTCATGGCATAGTTATTCTTTTTTCCTCTAACTTGAAATTTGTTTACTCTGTTGTCTGAGCTAATAGTTTTTTCTTTTAGGCAATGTCCAAGCTAATAAATAAATTAGTAAATTCCATTTGAAAACCAAAATTCTGAAACGGCTGGGCCAGAGACCCACCAAACTTATGTCTTTCTTGAATCTTATATTATTACTTTTGTGCTTTATTATTTTTTATGCTTCAGTATCATGGATGAATTTTCAATCGTCTGACATTTTTGTGACATCTTGTTCTCAATTGTTCTCTTTGAAATAAATTTAGGGATCAACCACAAAAGATGCTGATCCTCTGAAAGAATCTGCAAGGCCTGAGAGAGCTTCTGTGTATGCCAAGCGTTTAGCACAAACTGCTGCATTACAGCACAAGAAACCAACTTCCAGTGTTGAGGGGGATATAAGGGGTGGTTCTACACTGAGTTCCCAACCCCTTCCAAAGCAGGAAGCATCTACAGCAACATCAAAGAACCAAACTTTCAAAAAAGGCATGCAATTTGCTAGCAATATCTTCCAAGTTTCTTAGTAGATAATTGGCATTATTGGTGTTAGTGGTGTAATGGTTCCTTAATAGTTTATTTATCCGTACATCTCTCTTTTGTTGACTTGTTTACATTAAAACTTCAGGTGATAGAGTCAAGTTTATTGGTCCCTCTACCTCTGGACTCCCCTCTTTTCAACCAATGAGGTATTCGCTTGCATTTGATTATATATGTAATTATAAATTTGTTTTAATTTTAATTATATACCTCAACTTATTTTTTTACTTAATTTATACTGGGAAAGCTTTTTCACCCCTATGCTACATGTCATGATTGTGCCAGTTTGCTGGCAACCTTTGATTCTGAAATTGTTTGAGATGCTTGCATGTAAATGGTTTTGGAATGTTGCTTTCACTGTGGAGATGGTGATTATGACAATTCTTAGCATTGTTTTCAATTAGTTAACTTGTATAATTTTCTGTCCTGGAAGTAGGGGACCAAATATTGGGTTTAGGGGCAAAGTAGTTACTTTTGAAGAAAACGATTCCTCAAAAGTCGGGGTTAGATTTGATAGATCTATACCTGAAGGCTGTAACCTTGGTGGCCATTGTGAAGATGATCGTGGGTTCTATTGTCCTGGTGAATTTTTTGTTATACTTGTGCTATTGATATGCTAGTTGTTTTATCATTTGTTGTGTTTTGTTTGTCTAATTTTACCTATTACTTCTTTTTCAATTGATATAGCTAGTTCTCTTTGCTTGGATAGTTCTGGAAGCGATGACTTTGACAAGATTGTTGTTAATGAACTCTTTGAGGTATGTTCACTTATAACTGGTGGATGAAAGTTCAGTCCTCTTGCTTTCCTCACATTTTCAGGTCATTTTCAAGTATTAAGCTCTGGCTCTCTTGTATTTATAGGTTGCATTGAATGAAAGTAAAAACAGTCCCTTAATATTGTTTCTAAAAGACATAGAGAAATGTATGCTGGGAAGTCATGATGTGTATATTGCCTTAAAGAGTAAGATTGATAATTTGCCTACAAATATTGTTGTAATCGGCTCCCATACTCAGATGGATAATCGTAAAGAAAAGGTAAGCACTCTAATATATATATATTTTTTCTTTTAGCTAGATGAATTGCGTAAACTGTTTTTTTATTTTTTTTGTTACTCTATGCAGTCACATCCTGGTGGTCTTTTGTTTACGAAGTTTGGAGCCAACCAGACTGCTTTACTTGATCTTTCTTTTCCGGTATGCCAACAACAGCTTTTTTTTCCTCAAATATTTTTTTCTACTTGTAAGGTTCTGGAGGTTTTTTATTTTTTTTCTTGTTAATATAAACTGCTTTGAATTTGCTACGTTTTGGATTTGAGTTTAATCTGCACATGGCACTATATTTTATTTGAAATGCTGAGCATGACATGAATATTTTCCCTTTTTTATGTAGGATAATTTTGGTAGACTGCATGATAGGAGCAAAGAAATGCCCAAAACAATGAAACAAATTACTCGTCTTTTCCCCAACAAAGTAGCAATACAGTTGCCTCAGGTGGGTTTTGTTCAATTTCTGATGTAGTTCTTCTCTTAGGCTTTTCTGAGCGTCTCATGTAACATTTTTGACCCATCAGGACGAAGTTTTACTTTCGGACTGGAAACAGCATTTGGAGCGTGATATGGAAACACTTAAAGCACAATCAAACGTTGTCAGCATTCGCTCAGTGAGTACATTACAGCATGTTCGCTTACCTAACTGATCTAGCAAAAACCTTAATGTTAGATTAGGATAATTGAGTGGATATGATGTGAGAGAATGGAAAAAGAATTGTATCTATGTGAGAGAATGGAAAAAGAATTGTATCTATATCTTTTGCTTGTTATTGGTTGGTAGTTGAACTATTAATGAGGAGGATAAGCAGGAATAGGGGATGAAGATTAAAAAAAAAGTGTTTAGTGGCTAAATCTCTCATCTATTAGTTAAGGGGAAACATGTGTACTACTCCACCTATTGCTAATTGGTTTAGGTTGATGTTTGCATGGTATTAGAGCCTAGGGACTGTTACCCGTTTAGTGTTGCAGGCCTAGTTGTGCACAACCCACGGTGGGCTTGCATTGGGTAGAGGGGGAGGGGGTTAAGTAGGAAAATCCTAAATTCCACATTGTTAAGGGAAACCTGTGGACTTTAGAAACAAAGTGGACTACTCCACCCATCATCAATTGGTTTTTTGTCAGATGTTTGAAAGAAAGAAAAAGGATGCATTTCTTTCATAGTTGAGGTGGGCTCATGAAGGTGGTCATTTCTTGTGTTGATCTGTTTAAAAAAGCTGCAAGCCTTTTATTTTGATGTATTTCTTAAGCCATTCCCAGAGTTTTTATGTGTGATCTTTTTATGGCTTCAGGTTCTCAACAGAAATGGTCTGGACTGCCCTGACCTTGAAGCTTTGTGTTTGAAAGATCAAACTCTTACTGCTGAGAGTTAGTATTCTCAATCTATTGTGTTTTCTTTTCTAGTTTTACCTTAACATCATCTGATTCCATACTTTATGTTGTAATAGATGTGGAGAAAGTAGTTGGATGGGCACTAAGTCACCACTTCATGCATTCTTCAGAACCGTTGAAAGATGCTAAACTTGTTATTTCTACTGAAAGGTCATATAAATTTTTGATGCAGTGTCATTTGCATTGCTGATGTGATTGGCCTCTGTGTAATTTCCTTGATTCTTTTTCTTGCAGCATTAAGTATGGGCTGAACATTTTGCAAGGCATGCAAAGTGAAACCAAGAGCTTGAAGAAATCACTGAAGGTAAAGTTAACTATTCTCTTGTTTGTGTAATTGCCTCCTACTGTGTAAATTGTGATCATTAATTTTCTTACCTTTTCTTACCATGCTCTCAAATAGAATTTAACTTTGGTATTATCATGAGATTTTGAGTTGCATTGACTTTTGAGTATTTTCAGGATGTGATCACTGAGAATGAGTTTGAGAAGAAACTTCTTGCTGATGTTATACCACCAAGTGATATTGGAGTCAGTTTCGATGATATTGGAGCCTTAGAAAATGTGAAAGATACCTTGAAGGAATTAGTGATGCTTCCTCTTCAGAGGCCTGAATTATTCTGCAAAGGACAGTTAACAAAGGTTAAATACAGTAGATAATATCTTTAGTGTGTAGTTTTCTGTGTGTTGTGTTTTGGCTTGTGAATTATCTGGGTAATTTCATTTTCTTTTTTATCTTTCTGTGTTTTTCATCATATTCCACTCTGCAGCCCTGCAAAGGAATATTACTCTTTGGCCCCCCCGGTACTGGAAAAACAATGCTAGCCAAGGCTGTTGCAACTGAGGCTGGTGCAAACTTCATTAACATATCTATGTCCAGCATCACTTCAAAGGTATTTAACTGCTTACACACTGTTGCTTTGGACTACTTATCCATCCATTAGGGAACTGCAGGCCTGAGTTGAATGTAAAACTTAAGCTGACCAGCTTTTAGGATTGGGGCATGGCATGATCATCATCTAAACTAGATCCTTTTTTATGGAAATATTTAACATCACTGCATTTGCTTTCAGTGGTTTGGTGAAGGAGAGAAGTATGTCAAAGCTGTTTTCTCTTTGGCCAGTAAAATTGCGCCAAGTGTTGTTTTTGTTGATGAGGTAGGTTTGTTCAAGTCATATATGGACTCTTGTATTTCATAATTTATACATGTTACTTTAGTTCATTATTTTCTGATTCTTAGCTTTTTTTCCTCATTATTTTCATCTTTTCTTAAGTAGGAGATGTGATTTCGTTAATTTTGGTTGGTTGTGTTAGGTTGATAGCATGTTAGGACGACGGGAAAATCCTGGTGAACATGAGGCCATGCGTAAAATGAAGAATGAATTTATGGTGAATTGGGATGGTCTACGAACAAAGGACAAGGAACGAGTGCTGGTTCTTGCTGCTACAAATCGGCCTTTTGACCTTGATGAGGCAGTTATCAGGAGGCTTCCTCGAAGGTGAATCTTGTTATTTATTTATTTCTTTGGGGGGGTTTTTATTGATCCACCTGCTGTAATATATACAAGCACCATTGACATTCTGTTTGAGTGGTATGCAGATTGATGGTTAATTTGCCAGATGCTCCAAACAGAGAGAAGATTCTGAGAGTTATCCTGTCTAAAGAGGAACTGTCTCCTGATGCTGATTTGGAAGCTGTTGCAAATATGACTGATGGGTACTCGGGTAGTGATCTAAAGGTTAGCTTTTCCATCCTTTTCCTCTGTTTTCACTATCTTGTTAGAAAATGTTAAATGGTGTTTTTAAACCTAAGAACCCAGTCAGCACTCCACAGCATATGGAACAGATTTGAATTTAATGTCCTTTTTCTACTCTCCCTAACAATGTTTTTGTTGCAGAATCTGTGTGTTACTGCTGCTTATTGTCCGATAAGAGAAATTTTGGAGAAGGAAAAGAAGGTTTGGTCCTTTATAACTTAATTCAATAGACTTTTATATGCATTTATCTTCTATTCCTGTTGGGAAATTTTGATGAATGATTTGAAGAATATACTGATCTAATTTGAACTTTCAGGAGAAAGCATCAGCATTAGCTGAGAATAGATCTTTGCCTTCCTTACATAGCAGTTCCGATGTTCGTCCTCTAAAGATGGATGATTTTAGATTTGCACACGAGCAGGTAGTAAATGCAATGTCCTTATCTATTTTGATAATGGATTCTTTGAAAATGCCTGTTCCATGAATCTATTGTTGATTTCAAATTTGCATTATGATAGGTATGTGCAAGTGTGTCGTCGGAGTCTGCAAATATGAATGAGCTTCTCCAATGGAATGAACTATATGGAGAAGGTGGATCAAGAAAGAAGAAATCTCTGAGCTACTTCATGTAAGAGGAGGAGTTACCTTGTGTATAGCCTGCCATATTCCTTTTTCAGTTCATTCATGGTTGCCACTACAAAAAGTGGCCAAGAAAAATGATGAGAGACCTCCTCATGGAATTCCATTGCAGGTCCCAACTCTCCCAACTCTCTTGTATTTATATATATAGGTTTTCCTTAATTCTTTTTTTTTTTTTTTAACATTTCTGTTAGGATTTTTACAATTTAATCGGGCAGTTTACTTAATTTGAAGCATTTTCAATCCTTTCCCTATTCTTGTTGCCTTTCCAACCATATTCATAATTTGTTCTTGTTTTATTATTCTTTAATGTTTCTAAATCAGTAATTGGATTCATGAAAAAAAGGAATTTCTATGGTGATTCTCTCACAACAAAATTTGCGATAAGCTTAAGTCTCTCTCTAAACGTTGAGATAATTCTTAATTTTTATTTAATTAAATAATTTATAGAAGTAGTTGGTAATACTAGGTCTCAGGGCAGTGCGGGTCTAATCAACTTGATATTGTTTTTTCTCTTTTTTGAGCCCGCAGTAATATGTATTTTTTCTTGGTTTGTAATTTTGTTGAAGGATTTGATTTGCTCACGTAGCATTGTAATTATATAATTTTTGACTGACTTGTAATGTTATACATATGGAAATATTTTAATCTTAACTTTATAATGTATTATGACCTTTTTTAACACACCAACTGGTAGGCGCCGGGGCCCAGGGAGGTCTACCTCCCTAAGGTTCGGGTTTTGATCCCATCCCCACGCCCGCTCTCTCTCCCATGGGTAGGCATGGCTGCTTTTTTTTTTTTTTTTCTTTTTTGTTAGAACTACTGCAGTTTTTGGAGAATAAGGGAGGAAAATGGAGTTAAGAGTACTCAAACTTTAGTTGAGTGGGTGGAAAACAATACTGGTTTCAGCCATTCTATAGGTCAATGGGTGACAAGCAATACTGGTTCCATCCATTCTATAGGCTAAGTTCGGGCATAGCCAGGCTTTTTTTTTTAACAAATTTGCAAGGAGACGGGTTCGAAATGACGATAGTTATACTCTAATGGAAATTTTGATTAATTGAATCTTTAGTTAATAAATTTTATAATCAATAACTAAGCTGAATGGAATAAGTATTATCGGTTTTGGTTGTGTTTTTTTTCTAATAATAATTTAGATTAGTTTTGATTTTAATTGAAAATAATTTTATATTTTTAATGATTTAAAAAAAACTTTTAATTATTATTTTATTTAATTTCAATTATTAAAAAATTAAAAACTACTCAAATAAATAAATAATTTGAGGAAAAATGATTAGAAAACTTTAAAAAAATTAAAAAGTATTAAAATTTTATATAAAAAGAATTTGAATCGAATTTTTTTGTTATATTCAATTTAATCATGAGTTTTTAAATTTTTAAACTTAACAATTAAAATTTAAATA
>BPVZ01000022.1:1850600-1862936 GCA_020521535.1 Rubroshorea leprosula | reverse complement strand
AATTTAACTTATTTTTGTATTTAAATTGGATTTAATGCTATCCTCAAATGTGTAGTATTTTTTGTATTTTTGGATTTTTTTCATCATTTTTTTTACATTTCTAGAAATAAAATTATAATTGTAATTTAAAATTATGAATAGCAATAAATTAAATAAATATGAAGGGTAAATAATTGAGGATGTTAAAATTTTAATTTTTTAAACATCAATTTTTATTAGAATTATTTTATCATCCAAGTCAAAATTTGTAAAATAGTTTTTTATTATTATTCTGTATTATTATTTCGGTTAAGAAACTTGACCTAAATAATACATGATATTATATTACGAAAATTACAATTATTTCGGTTAATTTACTTGACCGAAATAGTATGTGTCAATTACCAAAATAGTCATGTTGATTAAATCGGTCAATATTCTTGACCGAAATCTAATACTGGGAAATCAGTCATCCATGACTATTTCGGTCATTACACTTGACCGAACCTTATCATTAAAATATTGTTTTAATAGTTCGGTCAAATATTTTCACCGAAACTAAGTTTTTTAAATGATTTTTTACCCCATATTTTGGTCAATGATCTTAACGGAAATAATGAATAATTTCGGTCAAGATAAAATTCCATCCGAAATTGTATTTTCGTCAATGGTTATTCGGTTCAACAATTCGGTTAAGCATCTTGACCAAAATAGTAGTTTTTCGGTCAAAATATGGGTTTGTCCGGTCAGTGTGACTGACCGAACTTATATGGTTTTCTAGTAGTGACATGTTGAAGGAATTAAATTGCACTAATATTGTTCTTGTGCCCAAAGTTAAGAATCCAGAGATGATATCTCAGTATAGACCCATCTCTCTTTGCAATTTTTCATATAAAATAATAGCAAAGAGCTTGGCTAATCGATTAAAAGTGTTGGTTGATTGTTTGATTTCTCCCCTTCAATCAGCTTTTGTGCTTATTGGAATAGGCCCAACATCCAATTTAGGCCCTACATAATGGGCCTAAGCTGACACCCATTAGCCCAAAGTGAGGGAGCACCAGTATAAACATACCCACGTGAACAACGCCACGTGAACCAGTGAGATGCTTACATGTACAGATGCATGTCAGCACTTGGGGGCTATAAATACCCCCTAACTACCTCCAATGAAGGTAATTAATCTCTACGTTTCTCTCTCTACAATTACTCCTTGAGAGCGTCTCTCTCTAGAATATCGAGTATTGCTGACTTGAACGTCGGAGTGTTTTCCTCGAGAAAACATCCTCGAAATTTTCAGGTGTAGAAGCAGCCGAGAACTTCAACAGTGTTGGATTGCGAAGCTGCCCAAACATTTGGCGCCGTCTGTGGGAACAATCGAACGAGAAGTTGTGTAGCTTAACCTGCTAAAAGAGAAAATGGTTCGTACTTTTACCGGAAATCACCCTCCAAGAACCAAATGGACGAACAAGAGGACGCTCAACTGTCTAAGCCCGGTTTGAATGATTTTAGGCCAATGCCAAGGAACCTTTTCGTTGGAGGAGCAGAACAGGATCAACTAAGTGAAACAGATGATGATGAGAGAACACCAATTGGGTATGCAACCCAGCCTGAACAATTCCAAGTTCCAACAGGAACAAGGCAAAGACATCCCAGACCAGGCAATTCACAACAAGAACGACCTGAAAGGTCAACTGAGCCTGCTTGGACAACTGAGCTCGAAGAGAGAACCAGACTTCTCAAAATGGCAATGGGTAAAATCCTTGCCCGCCTGATCCCTGATGACCTCCTGATTCCTTTGTTGAACAAGGATGCACAGCCAGCTGCGGTTGTTGCAACTTGAAACTCCCCCGCTCTGAGCAAGATAGTAGTGCCAACCATGCCGAGGGGAAGTGGGAAGCTAAATAACGAGCCCAGCTCGTCCAAACATAGTGAAGAACTGATGAGAAAAAATGCAGACCTTGAAAGGCAGCTGCGGGACATACAAAAATCTATTGACGAGCTGAAAAGTCCCAGGTCGCACCAACAGACCCTTGATTTGGATAGTTCTCCTCTAACCCTATCTATCACAGCAGAGTCGTATCAAGAGGGATTCAAAATTCCCCACCTGGAGACGTATGATGGCTCGGGTGATCCAGATGAGCATCTGCACACCTATCAAGCCATCATGAGAATCCAAAATGCCAATGATGCCATGATGTGCAAAGTGTTTCCAACGACACTCAAGTCAACAGCCAGGAGATAGTATCACAAACTCCCCAGACATTCTATAGACTCATATTCCCAGCTCGCCAAGCTATTCTCCAACAAATTTGCGAGCCAAAGGGAGATTAAACGCACGGCGACCGAGCTGATGCAAGTTCATCAGAAAGAAGGGGAATCTCTGAGGGACTATATGCAGCGATTTAACAAAGCCACTTTTGACATCGATAACGTCCTCGATACCATCTGCTTGTCTGCCCTGCTACATGGTTTGAAGCGTAGTCGGTTCCTGGACGACCTGCTAGAAAATCCACCGAAGACATGGAACGAAGTGAATGACAGGTCGGCTAGCTTCACACTGTCCGAAGACTTCCAGTCGTCCAAGCGACGAGCTGATGATAAGCAGAGCAAAGGCCAGGAACAACCACCGAGGAGAGAAGAAAAGAAAAAGCAAAAGGTCAACGAGTAGTGGGGGAAGCCCGCTGACTTCCCAAAGTATGCCAATTACATTCCTTTGACCTTGCCAAGGTCTCAAATCCTGGCCCAAATCCAGCACTGGGTTAGGAGACCCCCACCCCCACTGCACGATTCCCCAAGGGCTGACAAGAGCAAGCATTGTGACTACCACCGTGTATACGGTCACAATACAGAAGATTGTCAACACTTAAAGGATGAGCTGGAGTTCTTGGCTCGCAATGGGAAACCCACTAGAAGGATATGTTCAGAAGCTCCATACCCAGCAACCCACTCAAGCTCACTTTGTACAAGGGTATGATTGACCTCAGGGGCAGAGGTACCAGCTCGGAGGCGCACAGGATGCGTATCAGGATAACCAGTATCCTTCTGAGCAAGGCAGGGCATATAGGGGACGTCAATTCAACAGGCGAGGCCAGGGACAGAGAACTACCACCCAGAACCAAAAAGACAGGAAAGGGGTGGGTTATGCTGGGATCCCCCCACCCTTAGGCACAATTAATATGACCTCGAGTGGTATACACTCTGGAGGCCAAAACGCTCGAGGTCGTAAAGCATATGCCCGATAGGTGATGACCGTCAACAAAAACAGACCTTTGAAGCGGCCATTTGAGGAGGCAGAGTGGGAGAATGCGCCTATCACATTCAGCCCGGCAAATTACGAGCGAGCAGAGGGAGAGCCCGACGTTATGATGCCCCATGCAGATCCTTTCGTGGCAACAGTTCATATAGGCAATCATAACGTCAATAAGGTGTTTATTGATACTGGTAGCTCGCCAGATATCCTATATTGGAGTTGTTTTCAAAAGATGCAACTGAATCCGAGCTCGTTGCAGAAGTATGAAGGGCCCATATATGGGTTTGATCACCAGCCCGTTCCGGTTGAGGGAGTTATTACTTTTCCCATATATGTGGGCTCAGAACCGCACTTTAGGATGGCTTCTGTTAACTTTCTGGTTGTCAAGATGGAATCAGCTTTTAACGCTATATTAGGAAGAGCTACTCTGTGCGAGCTGAAGGTTGTTGTCTCACAACCCCATCTCTGTATGAAGTTCCCAACTCCTCAAGGGGTAGGAGTGTTGAAGGGGAATAAGAAGATGGCCAGAGCCTGTTATCAAGACACATTTAAGAAGGTTGAGCTCGTTGTAGCCCCGAGAGGCTCTGGAAGTAATAGGCCGACTTAGCCCGGTCAACAGACGATGAGCATATCAGACATTGAGCATCGACCTGAGGGTGTCGAACAGAAAGCAGAGCCAGTAGAGCCAGTAGAAACAGTTCCTTTGAATCCTGATGTGCCGGAAAGAACAGTCAAGATCGGCACGAAACTCACAGAAGAAGAACGAGCAGAGCTTTTGGAGTTTTTGAGGGTTAATCAGGATGTGTTTGCGTGGACTACGGATGAAATGCCTGGCATCCCAACGGAGTTGACAGTCCACAAGCTCAGCACGGACCCCACCAGAAAGCCGGTGGTTCAGAAACGTCGCCTTTTTGGCCCTAAGAAGCAAGCTGCCATAGATGAAGAGATACAAAAGCTGCTACAGGCAGGCTTCATCAAGAGAGTGGAATACTCTGAGTGGGTGTCCAACCCTGTGCTTGTTAAAAAACCAAATGGCAAGTGGAGAATGTGTATTGATTTCACCAATTTAACTGAGGCATGTCTAAAAGACCCTCATCCCTTGCCAAATGTTGAGAAGCTAGTAGAGAGGGCAGCCGGGCATGAACGGATGAGTTTCCTTGATGCCAGCTCAGGGTATTACCAGGTTCAATTGCTGTTGGACGACCAGGAGAAAACAGCTTTCTACGCTGGTGACGCAATCTATTGCTATGTGATGATACCGTTTGGCTTGAAAAATGCTAGCGCTACATATCAGAAACTGGTGCAAATCATTTTTAAGTTCCAGATCGGCAGAAACATAGAAGTGTATGTGGATGACATGTTAGTCACCAGCATGCGAGCTAAGGATCATATAGACGACCTGAGTGAGACCTTTCAAAACTTGCATCGAGCCCAAATGAAGCTGAATCCCCTGAAATGTACATTTGCTATAGAGTCAGGGAAATTCCTGGGGTACGTGGTATCCAAGAAAGGAATTGAAGTAAATCCAGAGAAGGTTCAGGCCGTTCAGCAAATGGAGTCGCCCAGGACTATAAAAGATGTGCAGTGTTTAACGGGCCGTGTTGCTGCGCTGCATAGGTTCATAGCTAGGTCGATAGAACGATGCCTCCCGTTCTTCAAAGCCCTGCGAGAGCCCAAGAACTTTCAATGGACCGATGAGTGTCAACGAGCGTTTGACGAGCTCAAACAATATTTGGCATCAGCACCCTTGCTGTCCAAGCCTGTGGAAGGGGAGAATTTGTATCTGTACCTGGGGGTTACAGAAGAGGTGGTGAGCTCGGTCCTACTCAGGGAAGAGAATAAGAATCAGAAGCCTATCTGCTATGTGAGCGAGGTTTTATAAGGCGCCGAGCAGAACTACCCACTAGCAGAAAAGGCTGCTTTTGCCCTAGTATACACGGCTCGAAAATTGAGAGCTTACTTTCAGTCACATCAGATTGTTGTTTATACTGATCTGCCGTTGAGAAAGATACTGCAGAAGCCGAAACTCTCTGGTCGGCTTATCGGGTGGAGCGTCGAGCTGAGCGAGTATGACCTCAAATTTCAGCCGTGCACAACCATAAAGGGCCAGGTTGTGGCAGACTTCCTAGTGGAGTGCATCTCAGCAACTGCGGAAGAAAAGGCACCCGAGCACCCAGTCTGGGTCTTGTATGTAGATGGAGCTACTAACGTTGAAGGATCGGGTGCTGGGGCTGTGTTAGTGGGCCCGGATGGCTTTAAATCCGAACACGCACTGAGGTTTAAGTTTCAAACAACTAATAATGCTGCAGAATATGAAGCTCTCATTTATGGATTGAAGTTGGCGTCCGAGCTAAAGGTACAGAGCATTAAGGTTTTTAGCGACTCTCAGCTCGTTGTGGGCCAGGTGAATGGCGGCTGTGAAATTAGGGATCCCCAGCTTGTTTGCTATGCCTCTGCAGTCAACAGATTGAAGTTAAGATTTGCCTCCTTCCAGATCGACAAGATACCCAGAGCAGATAACCAACGAGCTGACGAGCTGTCAAAATTAGCCTCCTCGCAAGATATCAGCCCTCATAGGTCAACAATTGTAGAGGTACTTGACGCTCCGAGCTACACCGATTTCACAGTCGAGTGTCAGCTCCTCAGCACAGATCCCTCTTTACTGAGCTGGACTACCCCGCTCATCGATTATCTCCACAGTGGCGAGCTGCCTAAAGATCCGTCTGCTGCAAAGTTGATTAAACGTAGGGCAGCTCATTTCACTTTGTTAGATAATAAGCTCTACAAACGAGCAGCCTCAATGCCCCTATTACGCTGCCTCACTCCTTATGAAGCTGAATACGCTGTGAGGGAAGTTCATGAAGGAGTATGTGGCACACACATAGGTGGTAGGACTTTAGCTCGGAAACTCCTAAGGCATGGTTACTATTGGCCTACTATGGTTGAGGACACACAGAGCTATGTCAAAAAGTGCCCGACTTGCCAATTCAATGCTGATGAGATTCACATGCCAGGTATCTGAGCTCGTTCTAAAGTTCGTGCAAACTTCATGATTGTCTATTAACTAAGCATAAGAATCTTCGTTGAAACAGGAGAAATGCTCTCATCACTCTCATCTCCCTATCCTTTTGCTCAATGGGGAGTCGACCTGCTCGGCCGTTTTGTGAAAGGCAAAGGAGGTTGCACTTACCTCGTTGTCGCGGTGGATTACTTCACCAAATTGATAGAAGCTAAACCACTGTCCACGACAACAGAGAAGAAAATAGAAGAATTCCTGTTTAATTCAATATTATGCAGGTATTCTTCGGTGACTTAAGCTATTGGCACATATATATAAGTATAATTTGTGGCTCAGCTCGGTCATCTGTTTTAGGTTCGGCATACCTAAACGGATCAACGCTGACAATGGTCCGCAGTTCCGAGCCACGGCACTGAGGTCGCTCTGCAACGATTATGGAATTGAGCTCGCCTTGACATCTGTGTATACTCCACAATCTAATGGACAAGCTGAGTCCGCCAATAAAATCGTTTTGCGAGGCCTCAAGACACGTGTTCTGGCTGCGCATTCTAATTGGGTTGACGAGCTCAATAAAGTGCTTTGGTCATGTCGCACTACACCCTGCTCGGCCACAGGCGAGACTCCATTCAACCTTGCCTATGGAGCTGAGGCCGTCATCCCTGTGGAGATTGGATTGCCATCTGACAGAGCAGATTAGCATAACGACGATCACAATAAGCGACTTTTAAGGGAGAATCTAGACCTTGTGGAAGAGATCAGGGAGATGTCTCGAATAAGAAACATGGCGCATCAAAGTCGTGTTGCAAAATTTTATAATAAAAGGGTTCAAGCTCATCAGTTTCAGGTCGGCGATCTGGTTTTACACAAAGCTGGATTAACCAATACTTATTCACACATGGGCAAGCTCGCTCCTAATTGGGAAGGTCCTTATATGGTCATTCAAATCAAGCAACCTGGATCTTACGTGTTAGTAGACATACAAAGACGCCAGTTGCCATATATTTGGAGTGTGCATAATCTTAGAAGATTTTATAGTTAATGAATGTGTTATTAATGAATTTGTTCATGGAAGTGTAAACCATACATGCAATACAACAAAGAAAAACAATTTGATATAATCTCCAATTTTGTATTTCTTTTCAAAAACAATTACACGTTTAGCACGAGAGATTGTGATACAATTCTTTACGGAAAGAAACAAAAAATACAAAAGATCAAAAGGAAAAAAAAAATCCTAAATCTAATCATCCGTCAGGTCGATAGGCATAGACGCATCAGCAGCAGTAGGAGGAGAGCGAGCTGGAGAAGACCGGGCTGCGAGCTCGGGAGCTGGTGCGTTGACAGGCGACCTGGCTGGCACCATGACAGGCTGAGAGTTGGGATGAGTACTCGACGGCTCCTGCTCAGCCACAGGAGCCCCTTCCACCCATCCGTTGAAGGAGGGCAGCCCCACTGGGTCCTCCCCCTCTTCCAAGACTAAGGGAGGCCAGACAGGTACTCCCTCCTCATTGAGGTCCCAACTCAGCCACACTGTTGTATCAGCAAGGGGAGCAAGGCTCTTACCCTGCTCGTCAATGTCCTCCCCGTCAAAGAACGCCAGCTCGCGTATGGGGAAGTCCGGGCGATGGTGCAGCACCTTACCACGGATCTCGTTGTAGATCTCCGTGGTCATGTTAGCAGACGCCACCGCCACAACGTCTTGGAACGCAGCCGAGCCCACCAGCCACTCTGCACCTTGAGCGCGGGCAATACTGACAGATCGCCCGTGAGATGTCTTCAATTCGTTCAGGCCTTTTCAGCAGCGTTGAGGTTCCTAGCGGCCTCGGTGACCTGGTGCTTAAGGGAGTTCAGCTCGCTCAGAGCACGTTCCTTTTCGGCCTCAGCTTTCTTGGCCGTTTCCTCAACGTGAGCGGCCTCATCCTTCGCCGCCTGGATCCCGCTCTCCTTTTCAGCGCGGGCTCGCTCCAGCTCCTCCTTGAACTCGTTATTTCTGTTGGTGAGCTCATATGCTCGGCTCTCCGCTGCAGCAGCTCGATTGGCCATCTTTGAGCCTCGCAGACCATTGACGTCATCCACAAGGCTAGCCTTTTCTGCGGCCAACTGTTTACAATTGGCGCTGAGCTCGTTATTCTGAGAGCGAGCCCCTTGCTCGCTCTCAAATAGTGCCACCGCGTAGCTGAATGCCTGCCAAACAGCAACAACTATAAGTCCCTAGAATGGAATAGTAACACAGTTACGTAAGGGCGAGTAAATACTTACGTCCATCAGTTTACCATGGCGACCTGCCCGCCATGCTGCTGCACAAAAGCTCTTGCCCGCTGGCGATCCGTGGGAGGCACAAAGCTGTGCATGCCTTGCACCATGGCAGGCTGGCAGTCTGGCTTCACGTAGCTGAAGCCGTCCAGATACACGATCCTGGCGTCGACACTGAGGTCGACGCAGAGGCGGGCTCCGCTGCTGCTCGCGTCATGGTAGAAGGCGCGTTCGATGAGCGCTCAGCCGCCGTTTGAGCGGCCTGCGCAGGCTGAGTCCCCCCACTTGTTCTCCGCCGGATGAGGGGGACCTCATCTTCACTTTCTGTCTCCTCACGTGCACGCCTGCGTGCACTAGGGGCTGCGGTCTCAGCCCGCTGGTCGGCGCGAGGCCTGGGCGCCAAGCTCGATCCACGATATGACGAGCTGCGTGATTGTGGCACTGGGGGCGGCCGCTTGTCAAACCGCGTCTGGCTTTGTTGCACACTGCCCGACGCGCAACCTCGGGAACCCTGGGCTCGCTGGCGCTGGCATTCCAGTATACTACTTATTTCTCCTGCACAAACAAGTACATAAGACTCAGCTCGGCTAGAATTCAAGACATATCATAAAAGTATACCTTCTGTGAACAGGTTTGCCACGTCGACAAACCCGAACACGACGAGCTGCTTCGAGGTAACCAGGGCGTCTAGATCTATCAAGTTTTCCCTCCTCGCATATTCCAGCAGCTGATTCTTGAGATCCGTGTCCCGTGGCAGCAATTGAGGGTAATTGACGTGTGCATTTGGCACACGCCACTCACATAGCCGAGCAACGAGGTCGTTGCTTATTCTCTCTGTTCGCGTATCGCGAACAAAGATGAATTGCCTCTTCCACCTCGCTACCTTGTTCTTGACATTCTTGAACAACTGGCTCTTCTCTCTCCCGGAGAGGTAATACCTCTGGAGTTGGGACACAGCCGGCACTGGAACAGCGACCTGGGCACTGGAACGTCGACCTGAACACTATCGCCTTTGCCGGGACCTGCAACCTCGCACACAACAGCATAAAGCCTATGATGAACCTTATGCTGTTGGGCGTCAGCTACGTCAGAGCCAGCTCGTAGTCTGCCAGTAGGTCGAATATCAACCCGGGTAGGGGAAATCGCAGGCCAGCCTCAAAATGATCCACGTACACTGGTATCCAGCCCGTCTGTGACACCATGCACGCCCTCTCATTCTTTGCGCCAGTCCGGAGCAATATCATCCTGAGGATGTGGTACGCCCTCATCATCTCCTCCAGCTTCCTATACACACTTATTGAGGGCGCACTGTCTGCTACTTCGTGATGCAGCGCGGCCTTGAATCTAAATCCAACGGGCAGGTCCTTGGGCGCCTTTCGTAGATTGCTCAACCTGCCCGTGATTGTCTTGCCTTCCCATTCTCCAATCACAGGCCGATCTGAGACAGTGCTAACCACATCCCCCGTTCCTTCCTCGAAGCTCGGTGTCTCCTTAGAGGACGAGCTGCTAGACGATGAAGTATGGTGGTCGCCACCGTTGTCCCTAGCACTCGAACTGGCGCTGCTCTCAGGCGTTAACGTTTCCGGCACGTCCTGCAGCGCCGACGGCACTATCATCGTGATAGGCTCTACAGATATAACCCCCTCCTATTCTCCCTCTATGCCCTAGTTACCTCGCAGTTCTCTACGTTTTATAAAGGAATCCATTTTACCTGAAATTGATGTGTAGCTGTAGTGTGTGTGGTTTGGTGCTCTGTTCTTCAAGCCGGAAGTGCTTCACTGCAGAGAATCTCAGCAAGTTTCAAACAATAGTGAAATGAAAATGGAAAGAGGAACGGTTATGCAAAGAGAGATATGGCAGTGTTAATTACCGTACGCGTGTCTCTGACGCGCCAGTTAGCGTCCTACACGTGGCATGCGCTTAACACCCTTTTGGCATAGAGTGCGCCGGCTTTAGCTGTCACGTCCCCTTAAATGCTGAGCCAGCATTTATGGCGGGGAAGGCAGAGAGATACGGGGAGATCAATCGTATCTCCTCAGAGATTTGATTGATTCGAAAAATCCCAAGATTCAGATCGTAACAGGCTGATATGTTCCCTGTCCCATCCACATCAGCTCGTCATTGTGGCCACATCTGTCAGCTCGTCACAATAACAGCAGTTGAGATTTGAATGATTCGAAAAATCCCCAAGATTCAAATCGTAACAGGCGGATCTGTTCCTATCCCATCCACATACGCTCTTCATTGTGACCACCTTTATCAGGTCGTCATGAGAGCGGCAGCTCGGTAGAAATCACAAATTTTGAGGTCGCTCCATCTCAGCTCGTTCCAAGAGCGGCAGCTCGGTAAAGATCGCAGATTTTGAGGTCGCTTCATCTCAGCTCGTCCCTCTGTTCAAGTGATCATCACCTAGTCGCTTCCAAGCCTTCGACACTATGTCAGGTCGCTACACATTCACTCGCACTCATGTCAACGTAGCCGAGCTCGTTGGAATAGCGAGTAACACTTTAAATTTGAGCACATGGTCGTTCGCTGGGCAAGCTCACCTTTTGTGAGCCACATCAACTCATCGATATACCGAGCCTAGGCTAGTTAGGTTGCGGATACCAGGCCGCATGTATACTTTCAGGCTCTTGAGCTCGTCTTACTTGGTGCCATCCTTCAAATCGGCCGTCAACGAGGTCAGGTGCGAGCTGCTAAGGCTGTCCGTCCTAATCACCAGCTCAAACATTGGGCCTTACACACATCCAACCCAGTTCGTCAACCGAACACTGAGGGGGGAGTAATGTTGGAATAGGCCCAACATCCAATTTAGGCCCTACATAATGGGCCTAAGCTGACACCCGTTAGCCCAAAGTGAGGGATCACCAGTATAAACATACCCACGTGAACAGCGCCACGTGGACCAGTGAGATGCTTACATGTACAGATGCATATCAGCACTTGGGGGCTATAAATACCCCCCAACTACCTCCGATGAAGGTAATTAATCTCTAGGTTTCTCTCTCTGCAATTACTCCTTGAGAGCATCTCTCTCTAGAATATCGAGTATTGCTGACTTGAGCGTTGGAGTGTTTTCCTCGAGATACATCCTTGGGATTTTCAGGTGTAGAAGCAGCCGAGGACTTCAACAGTGTTGGATTGCGAAGCTACCCAAACAGTGCCCGGCAGGATGATACAGGACAACATCCTTGTTGCTCATGAAGCATTCCATTCTCTCAAGCTCAGACGCAATAAAGGGTGTCCTTACATGGCTGTCAAACTTGATATTCGCAAAGCTTATGATAGTGTTCGATGGTCTTTCTTACAAGATGTGCTCTGAGCTTTTGGTTTTTGTGAGCGTTGGGTGCAGTGGATCATGCAATGTGTAACTACTGTTTCTTATTCTCTTATTGTGAATGGCAAATCCATGCCTTTGTTTTATCCAAAAAGGGGGCTACGCCAAGGCGACCCACTTTCACCTTATCTCTACTTATTTGTCTCTGATGTTTTATCTCGCATGTTTAATGAAGCTGAAAGGCAGAGGTACATTTCCGGCTTTCAAAACAAAAGGGGATGTCCGAAAATATCTCATCTACTCTTTGCTGATGGTACCCTTGTCTTTGGGAAGGCAACATACCAAGAAGCTGCTCAGATTTTGGAGATTTTGAGGCAATATGCTGTTGCATCGGGCCAGCAGGTTAATTTCTCTAAATCTGCTATTATATTTAGCAATAATACCCCCTTCTGTAGAAGGACAGAGATTTGTGCCCAGTTCGCAATCAGAAGCGACTCTTCAGTCTCCAAGTATTTAGGCCTACCAACATCATGGGGTAGGTCAAAGCAAGCTAGTTTA
>BPVZ01000022.1:1791364-1801741 GCA_020521535.1 Rubroshorea leprosula | reverse complement strand
TAAGTAAATTTACATAACTAATTACATTTTTAATATATATAGTTTTCTTTGAAAACCTTAAATCGATCTCAATAGCATTACTGAAAAATCGATTTTTTTTTTTTTTTTGGTGGTTTCGGTTCACGTGCGGGGTTTTGGAATTTTGGAACAGAAAATGTACAGAGAAGCTTGATTGAAGGCATGAAGGTATGAACTAAAAATGGAAAACAAGGAAAATCACGAGTCGAGGAGAAAGGCTCGGCCATGGACTCATGTATGGCCATGGATAACCTTAAGTTGCGCAATTATCCTCCGCCTAACGATTTCTCCCCCAAACAACATAAAATGCAGATGCCTTTTCAATCGTTATGGAAGTACAA
Organism: Rubroshorea leprosula; assembly: GCA_020521535.1. Taxonomy (NCBI): domain Eukaryota; kingdom Viridiplantae; phylum Streptophyta; class Magnoliopsida; order Malvales; family Dipterocarpaceae; genus Rubroshorea; species Rubroshorea leprosula. The sequence continues at coordinate 1,801,382 of BPVZ01000022.1, read as the reverse complement.
TTTTGCTGAATTTCCAAATTTTTTAATTAGTAATTTAAAGGAAAAGATTAAAAAAAAAAAAAAATGGGGAAGGTAACTTTCCTCCTGGCATTCTCACTGGTAGTGTTTCTATCAATCCAGACCGTATGGGGCAACGTCGTCGATGGTGAGAAGCCAGATCTACCTTCGGGCCTTTCGTTGGATGAATTGAGCGCCACTGGGGAAAACTTCGCCAGATCTGCTGGCGACGCCTTGGAGGGTGTCATGGAATCCTCGCCGTCTTGGACTGACTGGGCCAAAGAAAAATTCGAGTAAGTATAAAGTTTCACCGTGTACTCGTTTTCTTGTTCTTAATTTATTCATTAATAATGACTGGTGGTTTTTAATTTCTGGCGCTGCGACGATCAGCGGTCTCGGCTTTAACGACTGGCTATCTTCGTTAACCTCACCTGCACCTGGTCTGGCACCGTTAGCCGCGCCTGTTTCAGCACCTGTTTCAGCACGGAAGATCGCACCACACTACGCCCCAGGGCCTTCCCCTACTTCTGTAACTGGTCTTGCATCCGATTTGGTACCGGAGTCAGCAGGCTTAGCATCTAATTTGGCAATGGAGCCCGCAGCCGCTGATGCACCGGCATTGGCACCGCGTGCATAGAGAACGGAAGGATAATATGCACCGGAAATCCAGGAAAGGAATGGATGGCTAGCTCCAGCTTTTACGTTCTTGCCAAATAAAATTTTTTTCCTCCATTCTTCACCTGTAATCTGTTAGGGTGCTTTTAGCCATTTGAATTTCCTGTTTTAATCGTCTCTGCAAGATTTATATTTCAAACCATCTTGTATGATGACTATTTTCCGATAATAAATAGATCTTCACTTTCGATCGGTCCAAATATATTGTTTCAAAAATATATTCATGCTCCTTAAAAATTATACAAAAATCAAGACATACTAAAATTAAAAAATATTAAAGTAACTAATACAGGTAAAAAGTGATGCTATATGAATAATTTTTTTATTTTATTTTTTTATATAATTTTTAAATGTTATTAAATAAGTGGATGTATTTAATATCACGAGTCTCACATGAATTAAAAAAATTAATTATTTTAATAACACATTAAATTATATACAAAATTAAGATAAAAAAATTATACAAAAATTATTTTATTACGGGTAAATATTGCATCCATGATGTGGTTAGGATGGTCCCTTTCTTTCAATTTTCTGTAAAAATATTTTGCAAGATATTTTACCTTTCTAAATATATGAATAAATGACCCCACAATTATTATGTTCAAAGTAATTAATTACCACTCTTTAAAAATATTCTTAGTCTTGATTGGAATTGCTAAGGAGGATTTTTTTTTTTATTATTATTAAGAACTTGGGATTCCTTGAATAATGAGTAAAAAATCTATTGAAACATTTATCCTTAATTGTAAGCTCTAAGTGCATGCATAACATTTATCATATTAAGACCTGGGACATTGGTTTATCAAATACATACTAATGGTGTGTGTCTCTTTTCTAATTTTCTTCAATCGTCCACAAGCTTATGAAGAATCAAAAGTTTCAATTTTCAAACGTGTTTTCAAAAGATCGATAGATACTGCACAGCATAAAGAAGTAGTGTGCTGTGTGCATCTACCTCCTATATTCTGCTTCTGATTTTTTTTTTTTTTTTGCCGCTTTTCAAGTGTTTGTGTGCTACTAAGCCAGGATAACGATACCAGTATTGGTGTTTCCAACTAAAGTTTGTGATTATTATACAATTTATACTTGATCTTTAGGGGTAAATGCTCTCTGTATCTTTATCAAATATAATCCACGGTATATATTGTGTTTTATTTTGGTTAAACCTCTAATTTAATCCCTTAATTATTGTACAAATCTTTGAGTTGATCCTTAAATTAAAAAAATTCTCGAGTTATTTTTTATAATTTTTAAATTTAATTTCAAGTTTGTCATTTTATTAAAAAATAACTATCACATCCTTTTACTATTGTGACATGTGATTGTCAGGTATCGAATATATTAACTATTATTTAATAAACGAATTAATTTAAAGTCAAATTTAAAATTTTTAAAAATTAAATCATAACTTTTTTTAATTTAAGAATTAATTTAGGAGTCTATATAATGGTTGAGGAATCAAAAATAAGAGTTTAACATTTTCATTTTTATGTCAGTTTATTATTACATTTTCTATTAAAAAATTCAAATAAAAACATCATATCCAACAGAGAAAAGGGAAAAATCATTGTAACAACAAAATCATAAGATCCAGCTGAAAAGGAAAAGAAACCAAAAAGGAAAAGACAGGAAAAGTTTCAATTAGCCTGTATAGATTATAGGGCATAAAGCGCAGAAAGCAGGGCCATATCAGACCTCCTCATTTCATTTGTGGTGAGGTTATTACCATATCCCTAACAATTAAACTCCACAATATTTATATTATTCAGACTATTTTACTTATGATTACACTAATAATTTCCTAAAGCACTTTTTTTTTTTTTTTTCTAAAGCTACCCTTATGATAAATTGGGTTACGAAAGGACCAAACTGATTGCTAAATAAATAAACTGTTCCTTAAAATTATCACATTAAAATAAGTCACCACTTAAAAAATATTGATATAATTTGTCATCTTAAACTTTTATTTTCAAGAAATTAATATAAATTTAACTGTTGTCATTAAACTCTGTCAAACTATTACTTTTAAAATCTAATGAAAAGTTAACGACAATCGTTAAATTTAAGTTAATTTCTTAAAAATTGAAATTTAAGGTGACAAATTACATGAACATATTATTTAGATGACAATTTGCTTCGATATGATAATTTTAAAGGAAAATCTATATATTCTGCCTTCTCATTAATTTACATAATCAATAAGTGAAATTGAGAATATAAAAATATTATTTTAAATTTAAAAAACATATATATCAAATTCATTGACCTTCACATATATTCCATTACTCTTGTAACTTCTTTATATATATATAGAATCTTTATATATCTTTTAACTTTATCTCACATAAAAACTCTTTTCTCCAAAGGTAATCATAAAATTACTAGATGTAATGAATATTTACTTATTGTTAAATTGCTGGACTTTGGAGTTCTAGCTTCCGAATTTTAAAATGGAGTGAGATTAGATAACTAGGAGAATGGAGGTGACAAATCTTGTGGATAAACCAAAGATCTTCGACATGATCTGATGTGGGGAGGAGAAGAAAAGAGATAGGTTGACATTTGAAGCTGACAAAAACCAACATCTCAAAATTGCGTAGCGAATTGGATCTGATCTTTTTTTTATCATAAGGAGAGGCGGGAAGAAGTTAAAATTTTTTATGAGCAATGCTAGGGGCACTCGCTTTTCGCACTCTCCGGTCAACACTTTCTCTTTTATTGGGCCACGTTATCTTGGTTCCGGAGAAGTTGCGCCTGAAAGCTTTAAAGAAGCTTACGTGGTCCAATGAAAGGGGAAGTGTCGGCCGGAGAGTGCGAAAAGCGAGTGCCCCTAGCATTGCTCATTTTTTATTTTGATTTAGAAATATTGAATAGCGAACGGGTTTGCAATGGAAGAGAAAGAGAAGCGGGAAAGAGTTTTTACAATTATCGTAGAAATGGAAAAAGAACGACAAAATAAAATGAAAAATGGAGATGCGGGGTATCGATCCCCGTACCTCTCGCATGCTAAGCGAGCGCTCTACCATCTGAGCTACATCCCCTTTTTCTGAAGCACTTTAACAAACAACGTTAAAGTATATAATACATTCTTTCAACATATCGATTTTATTTTATTTATTATTATTATTTTTGGGATTCGGTTTATGGCAGGTTTTGGAACAGAAAACGTAAAGAGAAGCTTGATTGGATTGAAGGCATGAAGGTATGAACTAAAAATGGAAAATAAAAGAAAAATCACGAGTCACAGAGAAAGACATGGCCATGGATATGTTTTTTTTTTTATCGTTCAAATGTATGGCCATGGATATAACCTTAAGCTGCGCAATCATCCTCCGCCCTGCGATTTCTCGCCCTGAACAAGATAAATGCAGATTCCACTTCAATCCTTATGGAAGCACAATTCTGTTGAATTTCAAAAGTTTTCATCTCTCAAACAGGAAATTCAAAAGATATCAACTAGTAATTTAAAGGAAAAGATCAAAAAATGGCGAAGGTAACTTTCCTACTTGCATTCTCACTGGTAGTGTTTCTGTCAATCCAGACGGTATTGGGCGATGATGTCGAGAACCCAAATGCATTTTCCGGGCTTTCGTTGGATGAATTGAGCGCCGTTGCGGAAAGCATCGCCAAAGCTACCGGAGACGCCTTAGAGGATGCCATGGAATCCTCGCCGTCTTGGGCTGACTGGGCCAAAGGAAAATTCGAGTAAGTATAAGTTTTGCCGTGTATTTGTCTTTTTGTCCTTAATTTAAATGACTGATGGTTTTTAATTTCTGGTGCCGCGACGATCAGCGGTCTCGGCCTTAACGACTGGCTGTCTTCCTTAACCTCACCTGCACCTGGTCTGGCGCCGTCAGCCGCGCCTGTATCAGCACCTGTTTCAGCACGGAAGATCGCACCACACCACGCCCCAAGGTCTTCCCCCGCCCCGGAACCGGGTTCTGCACTCGATTTGGCGCCGGAGTCAGCAGACTTAGCACCTGAATTGGCAATGGGATCCTCATCTGAATGGGACTATACATCCGCAGATGCACCGGCACCAGCTGCATAGATAATGGAAAACAACGACCAGAGTGTGGGAATGGATAGCTAGCTCTAGCTTTAATACCAAATTCCCAAAAATAGTTCTTTTATATATTGTTCAATAAAATGCAATTCTACGTGACATCCACGCCCTTTCCTTTCTCCATTCTTCATCTGTAATATGTTAAGCTGCTTTTAGCAGTTGAACTTTATGTTTTAATTGTCTCTGCAAGTTTTGTATTTCGAACTATATTTTTTGTATGAAGATTATATTTTCTAATGATAAATAAATATTAACTGTTGGCTATAAAAAAATTTTGTTTCAAAATATATACATACTTCTCATACAGAAAATCTAGACGATTTGAAACTAAAAAATGTTCAGCTATCTAATACAGATAGATTGCATCAATTAGACGTTTAATACTGTTTACCACCCCTTCCTTGAATTTTTTTTTGTTATAACAATTTGTAATTACTGTTACTATCAATAAAGTTTGAGATTTGTGTTTTACAAAATTTGAAAGTGTGTTACAAATAAGGACTGCAGTCAAAAACCTTGATCTTATATCCACCTTCCCGTGTACCCAAAATGAAAAATTAAAAGAGAATGTCGCTAACACTTGTTCTCCCTAAAATTGAAGACTGCACATCCTGATCATTGTATATATATTTGCATTTGATCTATTTTAATGAGAGGGTCAAGAGTGGACGTCATCATCCAGAAGGAGCAGAACATAATTGAGACGAATTCCTTTTTAGATTTAAAATCTGAATTTTGAATTTGAAAACTCTCAAGAGAGTCATGAGCTTGTTGCTCAAGGATCGATTTATTTGTTTCTTTTTTTGGAAGGCAGGGGGGCAACGACATACTTCCAAGTTACCAAATTTTATATATATATATAGCAGTTTTTAATCTAAAATCATCAAAATCCACAACCCCAACTCAATTTCTTGGTCAAACCAACTAATAATACCAGGCTTCATGCTAGAACTCAATTCATAATCCATGGTTGCCTGGCCTTAGCCATGCATCAACTCAAAAAGAGATCATAAAGATGATATTCATGCGAAGGACACTACATAACTTAAAAAAGATAAATAAACACAAGATTTTGTTTGGGAGAAGTACTAATACAGCTTAAAATGAAGAAATATTGCACAAATCTCATCAGATCTCCAGTTAATCAATCCATCTTCTCCTTCTATACACAAATCCCATTTTCCCCTTTCCACTCATCTACTGATCAGTCTGATCCTGTTGCTGCTTCTTCATATTGCTCTTATTATTATGCATCCAAACCTTAAAAACCTGCCTCTTCACTCCTACCTCAGCACAAAACTTCTCCACTTCGTCCTCTTCTTGCTTGTTAATCCTCCAACCCAATTTCTCCGCGAACTCCAGCATCTTCTCCCTCTGTTCCTGCGTAAACTTCGTCCGGAACCGCTTCTTGGACAGCACGAAAGGAGGAGGCGGTGGCATTCCTTCATTGTTAGACTGGAACACGTTGAGATCCTCGCTTGAAGACTCGGTTCCACCGCTGGCGCCACCAAAGGCTACATTCATGGGTGTAACCATTGCACTAGAGGGACTCGGATGCATCGAGTATTTCAACATGGTTGGGGATGGCAGCGGCGGTGGCAGCTGGAGCGGGTTCAGCATGAGAGCTCTCCTGCTTGAGTTCCCCCCGAATTGGGTCTCCCCGTCCACCTCCTTGCGATGGAAGTTGCGGTGGCAGTCACACGCCGCACATTTCAAGGCTTCCAGCGTTCCTTCTTCCCCGCTGGGCATGAACTCACCGCACCCATCAAAAACGTTTCCGCCAACGCTGGCCGCATGGTTCTTGAGACACTCCCTGTATCGGATCCCCTTAGAAATGGGTGCAATCATGCCTCGATCTGGGTTTGGAGATCTTCCTTGATGCTGTTTTTGCAGACGATGAACATGATCTAGGGATTCAGTGCAAGTTAGTACACCACTCCCATTATGGTTCCCATCCCTCCTCCTCTCCATACCCAGTGAATGATGCCCATAGCCGGAAGGTACCAGTGGTTTAACATCATATTCTTGCTCTCTTACTTCCATTTCCAAAAAAATGTTCTCTTTTTCTAGTCTAGATATTATATCTAGGTTTTTTAACACCTCCGAGAAAGAAAACGAAGGAAAGAGGTAGGGAATGAATGGATTGGGGTTTAGGTAAGTTAAGGAGGAGAGGTGGCCGTGCTTCTGTGCTTCCAACAAGCTAATTAATCAGCCACATGTTATCCAACAAGGGACAAGTCGGTTGCTTGTGGTGAGGCCAGAAGGAAAGATAAGGTTTAATATGTTGTTTGGAGGGAGAGAAAATGAAGGGAAAGGAGAAGAAAGTAAAAGAGAGGAGTGGGAGGAGGAGGTTGTAATGAGAATAAGAGGGGTTTTGAATTTTGGTTCCTTTTTCTGTGTTGTGAATGAACAAAACAACCGACAACGTCATGTTCATCCTCCTTCCCACGCCCTGCCACGGCGGGCCCACCTCATTTCCCCACCCTTCATTATTGCCCCTCTACCCATCTTGAACCCAGACCTACCATTATCCCCAAAATAACCAAACAAGCTCTGTGGATCCTAAAGGGGAAATTGCCTCCTTTATGATTCATAATCTCCTTAAATAAACCTAAACTTTCGTGAATAAAACACGAATTCGAATGGTAATAAACGTTCCATCATGAACTAACAGACAATAGTCCTGCTTTGCTTGTCCTAATGAATTAGTAATAAATACCAACTATTTATTAGTTTGAGCAAAAAAATTTAATTTCTTTTAAATAAAATTTTGAATTTAAATCTTATAAATAAAAAAATATGTATCAAAAGAGTTTTTTTATATGGTCCAATCCAGCTCAACTTCAAATTAATCAAAATTCAATGTAACTTTTGGATACGGTAAAAAAAAAAAAACTAGTAATAAATTATTTCTGCATAAAAACAATAAAAGGAACTATTATTTATTACAATTAAATAAAAAAGTCACTGCTTATAGAATAGAGATTATGAATGAGAATATTATGTAATTTAATACAATTAAAATTATATAATATTTTTTCTTCATTTAATAAAAAAAAAAAGATGTAATATAATAGCTACGTGTTGTCAAAACTTTATTACTAATGAGTTGAAATTGTAATGACATTCAAGCAGACATATTCTTGAATGCTAGGCCTAACATTTGAACTGAACCTGCAAAACTATAATTACTAGTGGCATTCAATATTTGTATTGTAATGAAACTATTTTTTTTTTTCTTCTTTTTTTCATACCCAAACTCGATTGTATTAAACTTAGCCAATTTGAACTATGAAAATAATGTTTTGTTATTTCGTAATTGCTAAAAAGATACTTTTCTTATAATTTGGGTTGCATACGTGGTTGCAATCTCATAATATTTTTTTTTCATACAACAACTCATTAAAATTGTTAATTTATTAAAATTAAATTATTTTTAATTACTATTTTATTTAATTTAGTAATTGTATCGGCGTATGACACTTTCTTCAAAGCAATTATTAAATAATGCAATAGTTTGTGTGATGGTAAAATACCTTAAAAACTATAATCACAATATTTTCACAACAATTTTAAACAGTAAGCTTTATTATATGTTTGGATTTAAGTGAATTGAGAGAAGAGGAGAGAAGGAGAAGGGAGAGTTTTTTTAGTACATTCAAATATAACGTTTTTAAATATTAGAATATAAATGATTAAAAAGTCTTTCTCTCCCCTCTTCTCAATCTTACTTAACATACTATTAGTGTCTTTTCAAAGTTAAAATTAGATTTAAGTTTTTTTTTAAATATTTCTAAGTGGAAAGGAAGGGTTTTTTTTTTTTCTTGAAAAAGGAAAAATTAAACTTAATGTTTAAACATCCAATAATAATTATATAATAATAATAGTAAAGTTAAAATTTAAATTATATTATTCTTTACTAACTATAATAAAATATCTTAATATTTTTAATTTCAATATATTTTAATTTTGAACTTGACTTAGTAGCCAAGTGACGTTAGTCACTATTGTAGGTTAATTTCTCCTTTGGGCTATGGTTCTGTCGGCCCCTTAACAAAATGATCAAAAAATATATATATATATATATATATTTTTTAATTTTAATTTTTGTTTTTAACAAAAAGAAAAGAAAGTATTTGACCTAACTTAAAATTCTGAGGCAGCACTAAGAGTGAAAAGAGATGTGTTGAAGACTTGAAATGGATGGTCCACAGTGGAGTTGTTGTCGTGATGCATAACATAGTGAATGGGATTGTGCAGCAGACAGGGGCGTGGCAGGCACCCACGCTTGCCCCCAAGCAATGTCCTCACCTTTCCCTCCTGCAATCGAGTGCCTTTATTTGTCTCTGCTTTGGTACTTGGCTTTACTGTTCTCTCATTTTTTTCATTTTTCTGAGATCTGAATTTGCTTGCAGCTCCAGCTGCAGGATGCAGGTGCAGGCAGGGGTTTCAGCCAATGGCTTTTGTGACGCGAGAATCCTCCCACCCTGGAAATCAACATTTATCATCAATCATGTTTTTGTTTCAGTTTTATCACGTCATCTATCTCTGAAAATTTGCACAAATTTGTAGTGCTGAGAGTGACCCATTTGCCATTTCAGCTTCTTTTATGTCTTCTCACGTCGCACTCACCCTCTGCTCTTTCTATGCTCCGACCAATTCATACTGAAAAGCAAGACATTATAATATTAATATTATATTTAATTATTACCATATGGTAAAAGTTGATTCAACTTCTCAATTCAGCTCCAATCCATCTAACTAAAGGGCCAAAGGTTCCATTCAAAAAATTAAAATTAAAAACTAAAGGGCCAAAGGGGATATTTTTACAAGTTCTAAATGGGAGCAGAACTTCCAAGTTTCCAACCAATGCCCTCAAACACAGGCTCTGAAGGGTGGACCAATTGGCCCTATAGGGCTGGTTCGTACGAACTTTGGGTTGCCAGTGCCATGGCCTCAACAGTCTAACCACAAAGTTGAGTTTTTTTTTTTTTTTTTACTTCGAATTTAGAACGGTTGTCCTCCCCTCGGTGAGGGTGACCCTTTATTTTTTGAACTTCCCATAAATTCATACTTTCATAGGCTGACAATGAGCCCAGCAAGGTGTGCAATCCCTCTTCAAAGGATGCTTAGCAACCCAGTCTCAAATCCTATTAGCAAATCTAGGAGGAATCGGTACGAACTCAGAGTGACTGGGATCAGTAGGGCTCTCTGCCATGGTAAACTCCCTCTTTTCTTCACTACAAAGACAAAAAAAATATGCAAATAAAAAAAAAA
>BPVZ01000022.1:1769730-1783828 GCA_020521535.1 Rubroshorea leprosula | reverse complement strand
ATATATTTAATAAAATATTAATAACCTTCACCACCCACCTTGTAGCTTAGGGGTGGGCGTCGGTCGGGTCGGTGACCACACCGACTTATTTCAATAATTAATCGTTTTTTTAATTATTTATTTTAATAAGTTGCAAATCGTACCAAAATAAAACGGTTTTTATCGGTTTCATCAGATTTTTTTCTTAATTTTATCGGTTCGGATCGGCCTTAACCCGCGTATCTGTAACTTTATTTCAATTTTAAATCCTTCTTTCCAATTAAAGTTTCATTCTACATTTTTCCAATTTCAAATAGCCAAAACAAAATTAATACAACGTAAAACAACAATTCTTTTATATATATATATAAATTAAACATTCCCAAATAGTTGCATATAGAAAAATTGAAAAATCATAAAGTTTTCACTGTTAAAGCATATAAGGAACACATTTACTAAAAGCAAAACAACAAAGCAATAGCAACTAAAAAATGAGTAATCAAATTAAGAGCATTTATAATTTATTTAAAACATTAAGAAATCCTAAACCATAAGATAGTCATCAACTAATCAAACTAAACTTGCCAACTAACACTACATAATAACTTAGATTACTATTAGTTTTTTTAGATCAGAAAGTAAGAAACTGTGTAGAATAGAATGTAGCCAGCCACCATCATCCCAGAAATCATCCCAGAAAGGCAAATGACTTGATGCATCCTCAAGCAAGTTGTCAAAAAAAATACAGTAATGAATAGATCTTGTTAACGGTGCGAAAAAGAACTATATCAATCATTCATGGCTCCTAATCCTACTTACTTGACAAGACCCCTTCACATGTCAATTAGCAAAAACAAACAAAAGTTAATAAATTAAAAATAAAATATTTGAGTACCAACTTTGTAAAGATATCATTAGAAATTACTTTAACTAATTAATACTAAACACCTTTACAATGTCGCCATAATAATTCCCCATTGGACGGCGTCAAACTCGGCTTATTTTGTCTCGCATAAACTGCTACATCCAGCGCAGCCCTTATCTAGCAGTCAAAAACAACTGTTAGGTACATTTCGATGTTAACCGACGGCTCCATTTCAGCCTCTTTTATTTCTCAATTTTTTGGACAAATAATAAATTTAACAAATATTGTACCCCCCAATTATAAAGATACGGGTGCGCGCTATTTATTTATTTATTTTTTAATTTTGTTGGCACAATAAAATTTATATTCTTTGAATAAGACCTTCACTTTCAAACTTTAGAATGTTTGGATTTATTAATCAAAATTTCAAAATTTATCAACATTTTAAAAAATTTTCTCTCTCTAAATCGTAAACTATTAAAAAAAATTATATTTTTATGTTACTTAATTTATTATACATAAATGATATGTCACTCAAACTTAAAATTTTTTATTTTTAATATAAAAATATTACCTCTGACGTGGAATATAAATTCGAATTTTTTTAGAGTAGAATTGCCGACAACAACATTACCCAAGAGATTATCAAAGATTTTCTCATTATAAATCGGACTATCTTTTTAAAAAAACAGAGAATGATATGCCTACAAATTTTTTTTTACAATTTTTATATATTACTAAATAAAATTATTAATGCATTTGAACCCCAACTATTAAAAAAAATTATAATATCAACTTATATTTAGAAATTAAATTCTCAATTCAAATTTAAAAATTCAATTAGTTTCTAAATTTAAATATCAATATTTAATAAAATAAATTTTTAAATTTTAAATTAAGTTTTAATTAAATAAAATGATATAATTTAAAAATATGACTCTAATTTTTTAAGAATCAAAATTGATATGTGATTTTCTCTTAAATAAATTAATATATAATATTATAAAATTTAAAATAAAATAAAATAGTTGTTAATTAATATATAAAATTACATGAAAAAATTATATAAAATATAAAAATTGAGTGTATAGACTAAGAGTTATATTCAACTTAAAATTAATTAATAATAAATAAAATAACTCTCCTTACATTTTTTTATTATATACTTAACACATCATAAATGTTACAATAGGTTGGGAACGAGCTCCTCTACTTCTTCTTCGCTATATGCTTTGACAATGAGTTTTTAGTGTATGAGTTTATTTATTCTGTACCTTTAAAGACATAAAATAAGAAGTAATGATGAGATAATTATTATAATACTAAAAAAAGAGGTGAAATTTTAAATTAAAAAAATAATTTTTATTTTTATTTTAAAATAAACCAATCAAAACTTAACGTATGATATCTACAATTAAAATAAAAGTTAATTTCATCACTTTCAAAGTAAAAATTAATAATGAATAATTAGTAATTATTACTTATCTTTTACTATTAGGGCACAAGATAAATATATCCTTATTATCTATTCTTTGTTACATACTCCTATAATGAGTTTCTTCTGTTATATACTTGATGTGAGTCCTCTGCGTGTAAATTTGATATCTTTGATGTAAGTTTTTTATGTGTAAACTTATTGTAAATGTCAAATTTTATCATATACATATAAATTGAGTTTTGTTAAATGTGCTGATAACAAATTTTTCAAGAATATAATTTAAGATTTGGTATTATGTAAAAATTATAGATGTAGACTTTAATATAAAACTTACATTTACTTAAAATTAGTTGGTAATAAATAAAATAACTCAACCTAAAGGAAAAACAAAAAGGCGTATTGCTCATTTTTCCTTTGAAATTTTATATCGGTTCAAGTTGATGATTACTACTAGAAAAAGACGATTCCTTAAAAGATGTTTTGAACATTATTTGGCATTTTCTACCCCCACGAGTTGAGTTTTTTTTTTTTTTTTTTTTTTTTTTTGGGATTTTTATTAAGATTGTCAAGTTGGGTAGATGGTGATGGTCAAGTTTGAGCGATATTATTGTCGTTAAGGGAGTCCTGCACGTTACGGTGGAGCAGGGGGCTATGAGCCACTGATATACCAGTTTCAATTCTGACGTCTTTTCTTTTATTTTCATAGATGATTCTAATGGTCTCTGACTTTACTCCAGAGGATCTTTCTTTCTCCTAGGCATTTCGTCGAACATCTTCCTATTAGCAGTAGCTCTGTCTTTATTGATCAGAGAATGAGTTTCAGGGACGATACAGATGATGGGAGGGATCCCCGGAAACCGTTTCTGCATACCGGGAGTTGGTATCGGATGGGCTCCGGTCAATCTGGCATGTTGGGGTCATCCCAAGCCATTCGGGAAAGCTCTATTTCTGTTCTTGGATGTGTTTTGATTGTTGCGTTGGGTCCTCTCCAATTTGGCTACACTGTAAATTACTTCGTTTGGCTTTCTACTTGATCCTTTCTTTCTACTTTTGATTGTTCAGAAATGAAAAGTTTCGAGTTTTAATTGGATTTTTGGATGGCTTTTCCTGTAGTCTGGTTTTTCTTCTCCTACCCAAGATGCGATCACGGAGGATCTTGGATTGACAGTCTCTCAGGTGAACTTTGACTTTGCTTCAATTTGATTATCACGGTGTTTCTTTAATCTGATTTTGCTTATAACTCTCCTTCCATATTTGGCTCAGTTTTCCTTATTTGGCTCTCTGTCAAATGTGGGTGCCATGGTTGGGGCAATAGCCAGCGGTCAGATAGCAGAGTATATTGGGCGAAAAGGGGTACGAATCAGTCATTGGTTAAGCATCACACTACATTAGCTCTAATTTGGTGTTTCTATTACTAAAGTTCATGGTGTTTTTTTTTTTTTTTTTTAACAGTCTTTAGTGATTGCTTCTATTCCCAATATCATTGGATGGCTTGCCATAGCTTTTGCACAAGTGAGTTTTACAAATTACCAAGTTCTGTATGACTTTAGCCTTAGGTTAAAAAAAGGGCAGGGTTATGGCCACCAATCAAAATGTTAGTCACTAAAAATTGTAAATTATTGTCTGTAAAAGTACTGATTTTATTTAATTTGACTGATAAAAATGGCTACAACTGTAACTATTAACTAATAACTGATAGAACAATTGTTATTTATTAGTTAACAAATTGAAATCAGTCAACAAACTCAGATTTTCAGACTCTGTTTAAGAAAAAAACCTGAAAAATTGGTGGCCTTAACATTTTTCTATGGTGGCAATAACCACACCCTAAAAAATACTAGTGTAAATTTATGATAAAACTTGCTGCTTTTTGTAGGATACATCTTTTCTTTACCTGGGAAGAGTGCTGACAGGTTTCGGTGTGGGAATAATCTCATTTACAGTAACATTAACCTCTCCCTTGATTCTTCAGATTGATTATTCATGCAAAAGAAATGCGGAGAACATTTACTTTTTAAATCATCCATAGGTACCTGTGTATGTAGCCGAGATAGCACCTCAAAACTTGAGAGGGAGCTTGGGCACAGTGTATCAGGTTTGCTCTTGTTCTATTTTTCAGTAGTGTTGCTAAAGAACTTTAACCCCTTCTCGTGCTAATCAAGTGTAGTACATCATGCTGTGTAGCTCTCTATTACAATTGGAATAATGGTGGCCTATCTGTTGGGAATTTTTGTCCAATGGAGAGTACTTGCAATTCTAGGTAATCATCTGAAAATCTTCAAACTGGTGGCTGCATCATATTTTGAAAAAGTGATTTCTTGTCAAACACCCTTCTCTTCCTTTCCTTAGGCAATCAGAGGAGGAGGAGGAGAGGCTTTTCTCCTTGCTTAAATGAGCACAATCTTTGAAAAAAAATGGATTCTAACAGTTCTTCATCATCTTTATCATGTCTTAGTAATTCCAGTTCAAGCTTGTCTTCAACGTAGCAGGACAGTTTTACAGAGCGTATTTGAACCCTTAATCATTGGAGTGCACTTTTCCACTGCTTAAATGGCTTAATATTGGATTAAACATTTAAGTGTTTATTCTGTTCTGGTCTTGAGGAACCCCTTACATTCTACATATTTTAGTTTATATTAACTGTAGTTAATGGTTGGAACTTTAGATTGCCCAGTTGAACCTATTTAAAAATTAACATAGGTTTTAAACTTATTTGAAAAATAATGGAGAATATTTGAAATTAGCATTTTTTTTTTATTCATGGAACTTGATTACCTTTGTCTTTCAGGAGTATTGCCATGTACAATTTTGATACCTGGTCTATTTTTCATTCCAGAATCTCCTCGGTGGCTGGTAAGCTCAATGAAGTACGTAGTTTCTTGAGCCTGATCAGATGTATTGTTATAGTCACTCCTGATGCAGGTTGTTTTTCCTAAATTTAGGCAAAAATGGGTTTGACAGAAGATTTTGAAACATCTTTGCAAGTTCTCCGGGGGTTTGATACTGATATTTCCCTTGAAGTGAATGAAATCAAGGTAACAAATACCAAGTCAAACTGGTATTGCTTAGTAGTGGTATAGCTTTTGAAGTGTATGACCACTTGCTCGTTTGTGAGTTTCTGCTTAAAAACTATTATCCATCTATAAGTACTGTTCTCCCTGTTCATCGTTCTATCAACTAATCTGTATATTCCCTAAAAAATTGCATGGTACAGAGGTCTGTAGCATCAACAAGCAGAAGAACTATGATTCGTTTTGCAGAACTCAAACAAAGGAGATATTGGTTTCCTTTGATGGTACTTTTAATTTCTCATATGTTCAATTTCAACTCGTCTGAACTGTCATGCAATTTGATTGTGCGAAAATGACAGCATATAATTGATTCCACAAACTGATATTCTTCAGGTTGGAATTGTATTACTCCTGTTGCAACAACTTTGTGGCATTAATGGTGTTATATTCTACTCTACTTCAATTTTTGAATCTGCTGGTAAGCTTAGGCAGGCTCCCTATCTTACATGAATCACTTTTAAGGTCTTGCAGAATCATGGTAAATATGATTAGTATGTCAGTTAAAAGGCTTATTTAGTTGCTTTAATTTTGATCAGGGATTAAATCGAGCAGTGTAGCAACATTTGGAATAGGTGCTGTTCAGGTATAGCTTGAAGGAATACCACATTTTTTCTTTGCTGCACAATTTCTCAGTTCAAACGTTATAATCCTATAATGAAATCATAATCGTAATTGGAGTATATCTGCCATTAGGTTATCACTACTGTATTAGCCACATGGTTAATGGACAAAGCGGGTCGGAGGCTGCTGCTTATAGTGAGTTTAAGCAACTAATTTGTGTAATTGGTAATACCCAAGAGCCAGAAGTGCATAACTCTTCCATCTCTCTTTTGCAGGTCTCCTCTTCTGGAGTAACTCTTTGCCTCCTAATTGTTGCCGTGGCATTCTTTTTGAAGGTAAATTTACTGCCAATTCAGTTGAAAGTAATTAAATAAGATTCTACCCCCTTTCCCTTTTCTTCCTTTTGGTTCTATAGAGGGGAAGCATGATTTGAACATTTGATCTTCCTTCCTAAAAGAAGTGAAAGAACCACAAAACTAAGCTTGGTTCATTAACATTCTGTTTTTGCCTATTTCATTGTGATGCTGATGATGGATCCCAGGACTCCGTGTCAAGTGATTCTAGCCTTTATGGAATATTGGGCATTATATCAGTAGTTGGAGTTGTGGTATGTCTATAATGTATTCTGAGACCATCAGTTATTCTGTCATGCCCAAAATTTTCTTGTCTGACACTGTTCTTCACTTCTTCCAGGGAATGGTGTTTACTTTCTGTCTGGGCATGGGACCCATTCCTTGGATCATAATGTCTGAGGTACATACCAGCACTTTACTACCATCTAGCATTGGCTATTTTTGCTGGTTGCTTCATGTAATTTAACTGTGCTGGAGTTGGAAACTCCTGTTCAGATCATACTTCAGCCATACAAAATATATCTGCCCATCTATATTACATGTTGTCTAATATAATTTGGTAATATTTATTTCAGATACTTCCAATCAATATCAAAGGTCTTGCAGGAAGCGTAGCTACACTTGGTAACTGGTTCTTTTGCTGGATCATTACAATGACTATCAATTTTCTCCTAGAGTGGAGCAGTGGAGGTCTCTCTCTGTCTATATATAAATACATACATATATATATATATATATATATATAAATTATATATATCGGTCTTCTAACGAATTTGAGTTTTCTTCTTTTCGAACAGGAACTTTTACCATTTACATGGTTTTTAGTGCTTTTACCGTGGCATTTGTGACCCTTTTAGTCCCTGAAACAAAAGGAAGAACTCTGGAAGAAATTCAATTTTCCTTCAGATGAGGAGTTTTGCTGGGAAAGGCTAATTCCATTCATCATCAACATTTTTCCAGGGATTATGGAGATTTCTGCAATATTGAATTGTTTACATTGGCCATTTTATCTTCAACATTTTGAATTTTCCTCAGCATGTATTTCTTAATGGCTCCATTATCTTGAAATAAAAATTGCTCTTATCCTGTCAAACTGATTTTTTTTTTTTTGCCTATTTTCTCTGATTAAATACCATTGATATTGCTTTCATTTTCATTGGAAAATTAGGGTGTCAACTTTTGGATTACTTTCTATCAAATTTTCTCAAATGAATTATCTGTAAGATGTTTGCATAAAAGTTGCATCATCAAGCCAACAATCTGATATGCTTGTTTACAACTTAAATGCAAACTACAGAGCTACAAAGTTTTATAAACCGAATCAAAGCTTCCTCTTTTTCATCTGCCTATTGAGATCTATTATTCCAGCTTAGCTGGCCAGTTCTATAACAGGAGTGGTTTTGCCACACTGTTATGGGGGTCGAGGAGGAGAGGGGAAATAATGAAGAGAAGTAGACTCTGGGAAAGAATTGTTTGTTTTTACCCACAAGTAGCTACTTTTCATAGTCCACAAGACCAAGCATCCATGAACCACGGCAATAGAGCAGGTGGCAATGCCACCTACTCCCCGTGGCTTGTATTACTGGGTTCGGTATTGGAACCCAGCCTCCCCCTCAAATGAATGACTAGCAGACAGAAAGATTGCAGCTGAGTAGTTAAAATCAATGTAATGAAACACATTTACATTGGTTAGTACATTAGTTCTACAAATCCACCACTGCTGAACTGATCTATGGGAGACAGATTAGTCCCCTAATGGGTCTCGGCATGAGAAAGGCTCAATGCCCCAATCACTTAACAATGGGTAGTGTTTAGCTTTCAAACATAAAGAAGTGTTATTCACTCAAATGAGGTAAAAATTTATGAATTTCCTAATTATTTCAGTAAATCTTCAAGAAACTAGGGATAAAAGAAGAGAACTTCTAGAAGGAAAATAACAAAAAGAGAGAGGAGGAAACTCGGAGTTTTACAAAGTCATAAACAGAAGAAAAATGTTGGTAAGAAATATGGTACAGGATGAGCAGTCTTACAGATGACATTCAAATGCAACAAGGATGATAAACAAAATCAACCAAACCTGACAAGCGTGTTCACTGTTCAGAGTGAGGACCGAGTGAAGTACAGATCAAGATGCAATATCCAATGGAATAGCTTCCAATTGAAATTGAAATGCCCTGAAATCGAAAATAATTGAAATGCTGCTAAATTAGGCGCTTAACCTAACCGGATACTTGTCAATGCAATCTTCCCAGGGACCATTACAAGATGACCTCACATTCCGTAAAGCTTGCCAAACTGCACTGTTGCATTTGAAACCACTCCCAAATGCAATCTGCCAGACGCGGTGACCTTTCCGCATCCTTCCCTTAGCCTCAATGTAGGCCAACTCATACCAAATGGAACTTGAAGAAGTATTCCCAAAGCGATGCAGAGTCATCCGAGAAGCCTCCACATGTACTGGTAGCAGCTGCAAATTCTTCTCCAGCTCATCAATGACAGCCCTTCCACCAGCATGGATGCAGAAATGATCAAATGCCAGCTTGAAATCTGGAATATAAGGCTTGACCTTTGAGTTGAACAGTTTTTTCACTAGCAAAGTCACAAAGAATAGGAGCTGCTCACTAATTGGGAGTACTAGAGGGCCCAATGTAGTGATATTGGTCTTTAGAGCTCCTCCAGCAATTGCCATCAAATCTTTTGACAGTGAAACACCAGTTTTCCCTGCATCATCCTGCTCCTGATAGACACACCTAAATGCCTTGTCATCTGCACCACGATGAGTCCTCACCACATGAACAAGCTTATACTTAGCCCTCCTCCTGTCCTTGGATTTGTTTGAAAGCAATAGTGCAGAACCCCCAACACGAAACAGGCAATTTGGGATCAACATAGACTTCTTATTCCCAAAATACCAATTCTGGGTAATGTTCTCAGTGCTGACAACAACTGCATAAGTATTCCTATGAACTTGCAATAAATCCTTGGCAAGATCAACCGCAATAACACCAGCACTACATCCCATTCCCCCCAAATTAAAGCTCCTAATATTCCCCCTAAGCTTATACTTATTCACAATCATAGCTGACAATGAAGGCGTAGGATTAAACAAACTACAATTCACAACAAGAATACCAATATCCTTAGGATTTATGTTCGTGTTGCGAAAAAGAATGTCTAATGCTCCAAACATTACCTCCTGTGCTTCCTCTCTGGCAACCGCCATAGACGGTGTCGGAGGGATATTATGCATCGCCTTGGGAACGTAAGTCTCATCACCTAAACCTGACCGCTCCAAAATCTTGCGCTGGAACTCCAGAGACGATTCATCGAAATCCCCAGTGATCCTAGAATGCTCCATGAACCGATCAAAGGGGGCTTTCAGGTGATCCGGAGGGCGATAACAGGCGTAATCGACTAGGTAAACAGGTTTGGGTCGGGTCATGATGTAGACCGTTAACCCGAAGACCAAGATGGCGGAGCAGATGATGATGCTTACTAGATTGTACTGAAGGTGCAGCCACAGAAGGCGCAAATCATTGAGATTCATCTGAGAAACCTCGACGGAGATTACCGCGATCAACGGAATGAAACATAGGGTTAGAAGATTGGAGATGAGGTAGTGGTAGCCCAATTTAACGTACTTGAGATTGACACTCTGGAGGAAATCAGGGAGCCGTCGGCTGTGCTGAATCTGGACTCCGACAGATCCGCTGCCCGAGCCACCACCGGCGACGGTGGGCGTGCCCCCTTGCTCCATGGTGGTTCCCTAGCCAACCGAGTAGCAGAAAAATGGAGGGGATTGGGGGGGGTAGGGGGTTTGACAGTTATGAAACGGTTGTTCTTCTGCGAGGGTGACGGCACCACCAATTCTTCGGTAGATTTCATTTCATTCATGTCCCTCTCTCATGTGGCAAGGGAAAAATGATGAAGGACAAAACTGAGAAATCAAAAATAACTTCTTCTTTTTTTAAAAAAAAATTATTATAAACAACGTCATTGCATGCGACAAGGGAGATGTAAAAATTATCTAAAATTATCATTTTTTATGTTGGCCGACGATATATTCTTTTATTATTTTTATTTTTGTTTAAAATTACGTTTTAATCATTGATGGAAAATTTTACTTTTTATATTAATAAACTCGTCCTTTTCATCGATAAAAACTTCTTTAAAATCATCTTTTCGTTAATGGTTAAATAAAATACAATTTACCTGTTTCGTATAGATAAAACCATGATTAATAAGTTGTTAGAGGTAGCCATCATGCGCACGTGGGATCTGCTTGGGGAAGTAAGAGTTTCGTTTTCACCAGAAAAATCTTGACTAATTTTATAGAATATTCCTCTACTATGCTTTTTTTTTTTCCTTTCATACTATCCCCTCATATGCAGAAATCAATGGACCTTAATTAATCTGCAATTGAAGCAGGTCAGACCTCATATGAGGACAGTTCTCTCAGTACTTATTTTTTTATTCACTAAACTCAAATTTAAAATCTTGTTTAAGAGAAATAGAACTCCTTTCACTTAAACCTTTCACTTAAACCAACAGGCCATTAATTCTACTATACTAATTTCAGCAAATAATTGAACAAGAATATGCCTTGTGTTTGGATGCAAACCGTGTTTTAGTTGAAATGGTAATTAGTGGGAACCAAAGGAAAGCTGGTGTGAGTGTGTATTCTAACTGTTTTGATCAACTGATGCAGCTAGAGGGCTTCCCGTATCAGTTTCTCAGTGAGAGCTTTCGGCAATCCCATCACGCTGTCAGTAGTCCCAACCTGCAGGGACAACGTTACTGCCTGTTGCTCTTCGATCTAATCTAGTATGTGGTACTTTTTGCATTGTTCTTATGGATTGAATCATTGAAATAAGTAGGCAAACTAACCACTTCTTTGACGTAGGGCAGTATCAGAGGATGTTCGATGATTAGTGCTCCAGCTACGTTGAGTACTGCACCTTCTTCTATCTGTACAAGAAGAGACTAATATATATCAGATAAAACTCTGACAGCCACCATGAGAGCGCAAGAAACTACAAACAGAAAAACAGCTTTACCAGCTTCTCTATGACTTCGTCAGGAATTTCATGGAAATATATCTGCAAGGAGTTTAATGGATTTACAACTGGAAATGAACGCATGAGATGACATAATGCTGTACCATTTAGTTTGCAGACCAATTATTAACATTGTAGGGCACGACAATCACTCAACTAATCAGATTTCTTGTTTAGACAAATATTCAGAAGAATTAGAAGTAAATGCGACCTCTACTCTGTCCCATTCTCCTTTTCTAAAACCTGTATTGAGGTTCATAACAACAACTGATCCCACTGTTGCAGCATGGCTCCCTGAATAGCCTGCAATACATTCAGGTAAATCACAAAGCCTTGAGAAGGTAGAAGTTGAAAACATAAGAAATTGAAGTAGAGAGGGAAATAGGAACCTTTTATAAATTGCCGTGCTTCTTCCTCACCAGATGGTTTCTCACGGACAACACCTTCATAGACGACCACCTCAATATCATTTAATGATAACAGTAAGAATTAATAGAGATAGAAACATTCAACCTGCAGGACTAAAATATCAATGCATACAAGCATGTACTGTCACCAAAAGCCATTTATGTTTGAGGATACATTGTGAATGCTTTTGCGCACAAAAGAACATCAGTGCAGCTGTAAATGTGCATGGATTTAGCACCAGCAACTTTAAAATCTGTCTAATTACAGCCAACCCTTACAAAATATAGGGAAAATGAACTCCTTGGAGAATTCATGCAATTAAGTATTTACAAAAGAATAGCTGGTATAAAGAAAAAGATGCACATAAAACAGATCTTAAACTATAAGAACTGAATATTTACTCATACATATTTTAGATTCTGCATTCCACCATCTACCTCACTAAATAGTCTGCAGAATGACCATAAGTCTATGGCGAGAGCTCAAATGGGAGGGATAGCATCCTCTCTAAAAAGTCTAATCACTCCTCATTTTTTTTTTCTTTCTATATATTCTGGAGAGCGGTGTTACCCCCATACCTGCATCCCTCTCCCATCATTCTTTCTCTTTTATTCTGATTAAAGGATATTAAGGAGTCAGTTGGGCAGACGAACTAGATAATAAATAACAGGCAATTTGTTGCAAGTTTGACACGTTGAATGCACAGGTAAGATAAAGTGAGAAACGAGGAACTGAAAAAATACTAAAGGAACTAATTAATACTTGGTCAGCAGTAATTAACAATGTTAGCTCAACTTTTGCTATGTAGTCACCAAGGGGTAGCCTTTGTAAGATGGCTTCTGCTCAAGAAGTTTTCACCAGGAAAGAAAAGAAAATTCAAAACCAACCAACCAAGCACATAAGCCATGGAGAAAAGAATTATATTATGCCTTTGATAACATTATTTGGATGATAAGCTATCTTCATGATTCTACTGACATCACAACAGAAAAATATTTTGGATTAGCAGCAAAAAAATACATGCTATTTGCAGCCTAAGTAGCATTCATGACTTATTTCTCAGTATTGGGTCCATATATGGTGCTGGTACTGAAACATAGTACTTCACCAAAAATGTATCCTCACACCATAGATGGCACTTGGTGTAGTAACAAGGCCTGACAAACATGCTTTTGTTCTAAATTGGGAGTTCTAAATTGGGAGTATGATCAATAACCAAAAGGAATTAAGCCATACTGTGTCAGCTGCAATCAAAATTGTTGGTTTGTCTTCCTTGTCTTGATTACTAATAGTTTGTAGTTTCGATACAACTGCATCAGCCTGTGACGTGATTCAAACTCAAACTAATGAAAGGATCAAGAAAATTCTCTCTGCAACTTGCATTAGGAAGTATAAGACGATAAAAAACAAACTGCCCTTCTTCTGAACTAGGTCTAACAAACAAAAATTGATAACAATAGAACCTAAAATCAACTTAAAGCAAAGTAAAGAAATCAAATTTCATCAAGGGCAATTCCAAAGTCTAATAATGAAGAAATGGAACACAGCACCTTTGCCTCAGCTAAAGCCACAACCAGCTCTTCAGGCGTCTCCTTCCTAACGACTTTTTCATCAATGCCAGCAGTCTACCAAACAAAAAAATAAAATAAAATTCAAGCTTCTTGTGATGCAGCAAGTAACAGCAAATTAACGAGACCCAACTCTAAAACAGAATGAGAATTACCATGGTTGTGAACTCGTATCCCATTTCAGCTAATATTTTCCGACGGGCAATGGAAGAAGATCCCAAGATTATCTGCACCACAACAAATAGTTCAAATATAAATTTTCAAGACAAATACTTCACGCCCCACAAACTGTTTTATTCCAAGCTTTTAACTTTATCAAATTTCCAGTGAAAGATTTGAAGAGCTGAAGTTTCCAAGTTTCTAGGACTCCTAAGATTCATAAAAATCTTTTTTTTTTTTTTTCCCATTCTTAGAATGAAACAGAAAGAACATAGAAAGCTAGAGCAAAAGTAGTTGATTGGGTTAAGTACAGAGTTTACCTTGAACTGAGGAGAAGGCTTGGCTTCCATTTTTCTCTGAGCTCAGAGGGCGGCGGAGGCGTAGAACAGCTACAGGAGAAGGGTGGAGGAAGACACAGAGACAGAGAGAATGATAGGGTGCTTGTTTTCTACGCTAACTGCAATACGGACATTTGACTCATTCCGGACTTCCGGTTCGGGTTAAACCCGCCCCACCACCGAATCTGCAATGAGGCCGTGCTTGGCAATAACTATTTTTTAAAAGTAATTTATGTTTTTAATTTTGTAATAAATTAAAGAGTCTGTTCTTTTATAATTTGAAGTGTTTTGGTCGATAAAG